>JAKZAP010000106.1:7500-169708 GCA_023053575.1 Branchinecta lynchi | reverse complement strand
TGTGGGAAAACCAACCTTGTGGGAAAGCGAACCTTTTGGGAAAACCAACACAGTGGGAAAACAAACCTTGTGGGAAAACCAACCTTGCGGGAAAACCAACCTTGTGGGAAAACAAACCTTGAGGGAAAACAAACCTTGTGGGAAAACAAACCTTGTGGGAAAACAAACCTTGTGAGAAAACAAACCTTGTGGGAAAACAAACCTTGTGGGGAAACAAACCTTGTGGGGAAACAAACCTTGTGGGAAAACTAACCTTGTGGGAAAACAAACCTTGTGGGAAAACTAACCTTGTGGGAAAACAAACCAAGCGGGAAAACCAACCTTGTGGGAAAACCAACCTTGTGGGGGAACAAACCTTTCGGGAAAACAAACCTTGTGGGAAAACAAACCTTGTGGGAAAACAGACCTTGTGGGAAAACAAACCTTATGGGGAAAGCAACCCTGCGGGAAAACCAACCTTGTGGGAAGACCTACCTTGTGGGAAAGCGAACCTTTTGGGAAAACCAACACAGTGGGAACACAAACCTTGTGGGAAAACCAACCTTGTGGGAAAACCAACCTTGTGGGAAAACAAACCTTGTGAGAAAACAAACCTTGTGGGAAAACCAACCTTGTGGGAAAACAAACCTTATGGGAAAACAAACCTTGTGGGGAAACAAACCTTGTGGGAAAACCAACCTTGCGGGAAAGCGAACCTTTTGGGAAAACCAACACAGTGGGAAAACAAACCTTGTGGGAAAACCAACCTTGCGGGAAAACCAACCTTGGGGGAAAACAAAGCTTGTGGGAAAACAAACCTTGTGGGAAAACCAACCTAGTGGGAAAAAACAACCTAGTGGGAAAACAAACCTTGTGAGAAAACAAACCTTGTGGGAAAACCAACCTTATGGGGAAAGCAACCCTGCGGGAAAACCAACCTTGTGGGAAAGCGAACCTTTTGGGAAAACCAACACAGTGGGAAAACAAACCTTGTGGGAAAACCAACCTTGCGGGAAAACCAACCTTGGGGGAAAACAAACCTTGTGGGAAAACAAACCTTGTGGGGAAACAAACCTAGTGGGAAAACAATCCTTGTGGGAAAACAAACCTTGTGGGGAAACAAACCTTGCGGGAAAACTAAACTTGTGGGAAAACAAACCCTGCGGGAATACCAACCTTGTGGGAAAACCAACCTTGTGGGGAAACAAACCTTTCGGGAAAACAAATCTTGTGGGAAAACAAACCTTGTGGGAAAACAAACCTTGTGGGAAAACAAACCTTGTGGGAAAACAAACCTTGTGAGAAAACAAACCTTGTGGGGAAACAAACCTAGTGGGAAAACAAACCTTGTGAGAAAACAAACCTTGTGGGAAAACCAACCTTATGGGAAAACAAACCTAGTGGGAAAACAAACCTTGTGGGGAAACAAACCTTATGGGAAAACAAACCTTGTGGGGAAACAAACCTTGTGGGAAAACCAACCTTGCGGGGAAAGCGAACCTTTTGGGAAAACCAACACAGTGGGAAAACAAACCTTTTGTTAAAACCAACCTTGCGGGAAAACCAACCTTGGTCGAAAACAAAGCTTGTGGGAAAACAAACCTAGTTGGAAAACCAACCTAGTGGGAAAAACAACCTAGTGGGAAAACAAACCTTGTTTGAAAACAAACCTTGTGGGAAAACCAACCTTATGGGTAAAGCAACCCTGCGGGAAAACCAACCTTGTGGGAAAACCAACCTTGTGGGAAAGCGAACCTTTTGGGAAAACCAACCTTGTGGGAAAACAAACCTTGTGGGAAAACAAACCTTGTGGGAAAACAAACCTTATGGGAAAACAAACCTTGTGGGGAAACAAACCTTGTGGGAAAACCAACCTTGCGGGAAAGCGAACCTTTTGGGAAAACCAACACAGTGTGAAAACAAACCTTGTGGGAAAACCAACCTTGCGGGAAAACCAACCTTGGGGGAAAAAAAAGCTTGTGGGAAATCAAACCTTGTGGGAAAACCAACCTAGTGGGAAAAACAACCTAGTGGGAAAACAAACCTTGTGAGAAAACAAACCTTGTGGGAAAGCGAACCTTTTGGGAAAACCAACCTTGTGGGAAAACAAACCTTGTGGGAAAACAAACCTTGTGGGAAAACAAACCTTATGGGAAAACAAACCTTGTGGGGAAACAAACCTTGTGGGAAAACCAACCTTGCGGGAAAGCGAACCTTTTGGGAAAACCAACACAGTGGGAAAACAAACCTTGTGGGAAGACCAACCTTGTGGGAAAGCGAACCTTTTGGGAAAACCAACACAGTGGGAAAACAAACCTTGTGGGAAAACCAACCTTGCGGGAAGACCAACCTTGGGGGAAAACAAACCTTGTGGGAAAACAAACCTTGTGAGAAAACAAACCTTGTGGGGAAACAAACCTAGTGGGAAAACAAACCTTGTGAGAAAACAAACCTTGTGGGAAAACCAACCTTATGGGAAAACAAACCTAGTGGGAAAACAAACCTTGTGGGGAAACAAACCTTATGGGAAAACAAACCTTGTGGGGAAACAAACCTTGTGGGAAAACCAACCTTGCGGGAAAGCGAACCTTTTGGGAAAACCAACACAGTGGGAAAACAAACCTTGTGTTAAAACCAACCTTGCGGGAAAACCAACCTTGGGGGAAAACAAATCTTGTGGGAAAACAGACCTAGTGGGAAAAACCAACCTAGTGGGAAAAACAACCTAGTGAGAAAACAAACCTTGTGAGAAAACAAACCTTGTGGGAAAACCAACCTTATGGGTAAAGCAACCCTGCGGGAAAACCAACCTTGTGGGAAAACCAACCTTGTGGGAAAGCGAACCTTTTGGGAAAACCAACACAGTGGGAAAACAAACCTTGTGGGAAAACCAACCTTGCGGGAAAACCAACCTTGGGGGAAAGCAAACCTTGTGGGAAAACAAACCTTGTGGGGAAACAAACCTAGTAGGAAATCAAACCTTGTGAGAAAACAATCCTTGTGGGAAAACAAACCTTGTGGGGAAACAAACCTTGCGGGAAAACTAACCTTGTGGGAAAACAAACCCTGCGGGAAAACCAACCTTGTGGGAAAACCCACCTTGTGGGGAAACAAACCTTTCGGGAAAACTAACCTTGTGGGAAAACCAACCTTGTGGGAAAACCAACCTTATGGGTAAAGCAACCCTGCGGGAAAACCAACCTTGTTGGAAAACCAACCTTGTGGGAAAGCGAACCTTTTGGGAAAACCAACACAGTGGGAAAACAAACCTTGTGGGAAAACCAACCTTGCGGGAAAACCAACCTTGGGGGAAAGCAAATCTTGTGGGAAAACAAACCTTGTGGGGAAACAAACCTAGTAGGAAATCAAACCTTGTGAGAAAACAATCCTTGTGGGAAAACAAACCTTGTGGGGAAACAAACCTTGCGGGAAAACTAACCTTGTGGGAAAACAAACCCTGCGGGAAAACCAACCTTGCGGGAAAACCCACCTTGTGGGGAAACAAACCTTTCGGGAAAACTAACCTTGTGGGAAAACAAACCTTGTGGGAAAACAAACCTTGTGAGAAAACAAACCTTGTGGGAAAACCAACCTTATGGGGAAACAAACCCTGCGGGAAAACCAACCTTGTGGGAAAACCAACCTTGCGGGAAAGCGAACCTTTTGGGAAAACCAACACAGTGGGAAAACAAACCTTGTGAGAAAACAATCCTTGTGGGAAAACAAACCTTGTGGGGAAACCAACCTAGTGGGAAAAACAACCTTGTGGGAAAACCAACCTTGCGGGAAGACCAACCTTGGGGGAAAACAAACCTTGTGGGAAAACAAACCTTGTGAGAAAACAAACCTTGTGGGGAAACAAACCTAGTGGGAAAACAAACCTTGTGAGAAAACAAACCTTGTGGGAAAACCAACCTTATGGGAAAACAAACCTAGTGGGAAAACAAACCTTGTGGGGAAACAAACCTTATGGGAAAACAAACCTTGTGGGGAAACAAACCTTTTGGGAAAACCAACCTTGCGGGAAAGCGAACCTTTTGGGAAAACCAACACAGTGGGAAAACAAACCTTGTGTTAAAACCAACCTTGCGGGAAAACCAACCTTGGGGGAAAACAAATCTTGTGGGAAAACAAACCTAGTGGGAAAAACCAACCTAGTGGGAAAAACAACCTAGTGGGAAAACAAACCTTGTGAGAAAACAAACCTTGTGGGAAAACCAACCTTATGGGTAAAGCAACCCTGCGGGAAAACCAACCTTGTGGGAAAACCAACCTTGTGAGAAAGCGAACCTTTTGGGAAAACCAACACAGTGGGAAAACAAACCTTGTGGGAAAACCAACCTTGCGGGAAAACCAACCTTGGGGGAAAGCAAACCTTGTGGGAAAACAAACCTTGTGGGGAAACAAACCTAGTAGGAAATCAAACCTTGTGAGAAAACAATCCTTGTGGGAAAACAAACCTTGTGGGGAAACAAACCTTGCGGGAAAACTAACCTTGTGGGAAAACAAACCCTGCGGGAAAACCAACCTTGTGGGAAAACCCACCTTGTGGGGAAACAAACCTTTCGGGAAAACTAACCTTGTGGGAAAACCAACCTTGTGGGAAAACCAACCTTATGGGTAAAGCAACCCTGCGGGAAAACCAACCTTGTGGGAAAACCAACCTTGTGGGAAAGCGAACCTTTTGGGAAAACCAACACAGTGGGAAAACAAACCTTGTGGGAAAACCAACCTTGCGGGAAAACCAACCTTGGGGGAAAGCAAACCTTGTGGGAAAACAAACCTTGCGGGGAAACAAACCTAGTAGGAAATCAAACCTTGTGAGAAAACAATTCTTGTGGGAAAACAAACCTTGTGGGGAAACAAACCTTGCGGGAAAACTAACCTTGTGGGAAAACAAACCCTGCGGGAAAACCAACCTTGTTGGAAAACCCACCTTGTGGGGAAACAAACCTTTCGGGAAAACTAATCTTGTGGGAAAACAAACCTTGTGGGAAAACAAACCTTGTGAGAAAACAAACCTTGTGGGAAAACCAACCTTGCGGGAAGACCAACCTTGGGGGAAAACAAACCTTGTGGGAAAACAAACCTTGTGAGAAAACAAACCTTGTGGGGAAACAAACCTAGTGGGAAAACAAACCTTGTGAGAAAACAAACCTTGTGGGAAAACCAACCTTATGGGAAAACAAACCTAGTGGGAAAACAAACCTTGTGGGGAAACAAACCTTGTGGGAAAACCAACCTTGCGGGAAAGCGAACCTTTTGGGAAAACCAACACAGTGGGAAAACAAACCTTGTGTTAAAACCAACCTTGCGGGAAAACCAACCTTGGGGGAAAACAAATCTTGTGGGAAAACAAACCTAGTGGGAAAAACCAACCTAGTGGGAAAAACAACCTAGTGGGAAAACAAACCTTGTGAGAAAACAAACCTTGTGGGAAAACCAACCTTATGGGTAAAGCAACCCTGCGGGAAAACCAACCTTGTGGGAAAACCAACCTTGTGAAAAAGCGAACCTTTTGGGAAAACCAACACAGTGGGAAAACCAACCTTGTGGGAAAACCAACCTTGCGGGAAAACCAACCTTGGGGGAAAGCAAACCTTGTGGGAAAACAAACCTTGTGGGGAAACAAACCTAGTAGGAAATCAAACCTTGTGAGAAAACAATCCTTGTGGGAAAACAAACCTTGTGGGGAAACAAACCTTGCGGGAAAACTAACCTTGTGGGAAAACAAACCCTGCGGGAAAACCAACCTTGTGGGAAAACCCACCTTGTGGGGAAACAAACCTTTCGGGAAAACTAACCTTGTGGGAAAACCAACCTTGTGGGAAAACCAACCTTATGGGTAAAGCAACCCTGCGGGAAAACCAACCTTGTGGGAAAACCAACCTTGTGGGAAAGCGAACCTTTTGGGAAAACCAACACAGTGGGAAAACAAACCTTGTGGGAAAACCAACCTTGCGGGAAAACCAACCTTGGGGGAAAGCAAACCTTGTGGGAAAACAAACCTTGCGGGGAAACAAACCTAGTAGGAAATCAAACCTTGTGAGAAAACAATTCTTGTGGGAAAACAAACCTTGTGGGGAAACAAACCTTGCGGGAAAACTAACCTTGTGGGAAAACAAACCCTGCGGGAAAACCAACCTTGTTGGAAAACCCACCTTGTGGGGAAACAAACCTTTCGGGAAAACTAACCTTGTGGGAAAACAAACCTTGTGGGAAAACAAACCTTGTGAGAAAACAAACCTTGTGGGAAAACCAACCTTATGGGGAAACAAACCCTGCGGGAAAACCAACCTTGTGGGAAAACCAACCTTGCGGGAAAGCGAACCTTTTGGGAAAACCAACACAGTGGGAAAACAAACCTTGTGAGAAAACAATCCTTGTGGGAAAACAAACCTTGTGGGGAAAAAAACCTTGTGGGGAAACAAACCTTGTGGGAAAACTAACCTTGTGGGAAAACAAACCTTGCGGGAAAACTAACCTTGTGGGAAAACAAAACCTGCGGGCAAACCAACCTTGTGGGAAAACCAACCTTGTGGGGAAACAAACCTTTCGGGAAAACCAACCTTGTGGGAAAACATACCTTGTGGGAAAACAAACCTTGTGGGAAAACAAACCTTATGGGGAAAGCAACCCTGCGGGAAAACCAACCTTGTGGGAAAACCAACCTTGTGGGAAAGCGAACCTTTTGGGAAAACCAACACAGTGGGAAAACAAACCTTGTGGGAAAACCAACCTTGCGGGAAAACCAACCTTGTGGGAAAACAAACCTTGTGGGAGCACAAACCTTGTGGGAAAACAAACCTTATGGGGAAAGCAACCCTGCGGGAAAACCAACCTTGTGGGAAAACCAACCTTGTGGGAAAGCGAACCTTTTGGGAAAACCAACACAGTGGGAAAACAAACCTTTTGGGAAAACCAACCTTGCGGGAAAACCAACCTTGTGGGAAAACAAACCTTGTGGGAGAACAAACCTTGTGGGAAAACAAACCTTATGCTGAAAGCAACCCTGCGGGAAAACCAACCTTGTGGGAAAACCAACCTTGTGGGAAAGCGAACCTTTTGGGAAAACCAACACAGTGGGAAAACAAACCTTGTGGGAAAACCAACCTTGCGGGAAAACCAACCTTGTGGGAAAACAAACCTTGTGGGAAAACAAACCTTGTGGGAAAACAAACCTTGTGGGAAAACAAACCTTATGGGAAAATAAACCTTGTGGGAAAACAAACCTTGTGGGGAAACAAACCTTGTGGGGAAACAAACCTTGTGGGAAAACTAACCTTGTGGGAAAACAAACCTTGCGGGAAAACTAACCTTGTGGGAAAACAAAACCTGCGGGCAAACCAACCTTGTGGGAAAACCAACCTTGTGGGGAAACAAACCTTTCGGGAAAACCAACCTTGTGGGAAAACAAACCTTGTGGGAAAACAAACCTTGTGGGAAAACAAACCTTATGGGGAAAGCAACCCTGCGGGAAAACCAACCTTGTGGGAAAACCAACCTTGTGGGAAAGCGAACCTTTTGGGAAAACCAACACAGTGGGAAAACAAACCTTGTGGGAAAACCAACCTTGCGGGGAAAACCAACCTTGTGGGAAAACAAACCTTGTGGGAGCACAAACCTTGTGGGAAAACAAACCTTATGGGGAAAGCAACCCTGCGGGAAAACCAACCTTGTGGGAAAACCAACCTTGTGGGAAAGCGAACCTTTTGGGAAAACCAACACAGTGGGAAAACAAACCTTTTGGGAAAACCAACCTTGCGGGAAAACCAACCTTGTGGGAAAACAAACCTTGTGGGAGAACAAACCTTGTGGGAAAACAAACCTTATGCTGAAAGCAACCCTGCGGGAAAACCAACCTTGTGGGAAAACCAACCTTGTGGGAAAGCGAACCTTTTGGGAAAACCAACACAGTGGGAAAACAAACCTTGTGGGAAAACCAACCTTGCGGGAAAACCAACCTTGTGGGAAAACAAACCTTGTGGGAAAACAAACCTTGTGGGAAAACAAACCTTGTGGGAAAACAAACCTTATGGGAAAATAAACCTTGTGGGGAAACAAACCTTGTGGGAAAACCAACCTTGCGGGAAAGCGAACCTTTTGGGAAAACCAACACAGTGGGAAAACAAACCTTGTGGGAAAACCAACCTTGCGGGAAAACCAACCTTGGGGGAAAAAAAAGCTTGTGGGAAATCAAACCTTGTGGGAAAACCAACCTAGTGGGAAAAACAACCTAGTGGGAAAACAAACCTTGTGAGAAAACAAACCTTGTGGGAAAACCAACCTTATGGGGAAAGCAACCCTGCGGGAAAACCAACCTTGTGGGAAGACCAACCTTGTGGGAAAGCGAACCTTTTGGGAAAACCAACACAGTGGGAAAACAAACCTTGTGGGAAAACCAACCTTGCGGGAAAACCAACCTTGGGGGAAAACAAACCTTGTGGGAAAACAAACCTTGTGGGGAAACAAACCTAGTGGGAAAACAATCCTTGTGGGAAAACAAACCTTGTGGGGAAACAAACCTTGCGGGAAAACTAACCTTGTGGGAAAACAAACCCTGCGGGAATACCAACCTTGTGGGAAAACCAACCTTGTGGGGAAACAAACCTTTCGGGAAAACCAACCTTGTGGGAAAACAAACCTTGTGGGAAAACAAACCTTGTGGGAAAACAAACCTTGTGGGAAAACAAACCTTGTGAGAAAACAAACCTTGTGGGGAAACAAACCTACTGGGAAAACAAACCTTGTGAAAAAACAAACCTTGTGGGAAAACCAACCTTATGGGAAAACAAACCTAGTGGGAAAACAAACCTTGTGGGGAAACAAACCTTTCGGGAAAACCAACCTTGTGGGAAAACAAACCTTGTGGGAAAACAAACCTTGTGGGAAAACAAACCTTGTGGGAAAACAAACCTTATGGGAAAACAAACCTTGTGGGGAAACAAACCTTGTGGGAAAACCAACCTTGCGGGAAAGCGAACCTTTTGGGAAAACCAACACAGTGGGAAAACAAACCTTGTGTTAAAACCAACCTTGCGGGAAAACCAACCTTGGGGGAAAACAAAGCTTGTGGGAAAACAAACCTTGTGGGAAAACCAACCTAGTGGGAAAAACAACCTAGTGGGAAAACAAACCTTGTGAGAAAACAAACCTTGTGGGAAAACCAACCTTATGGGGTAAGCAACTGTGCGGGAAAACCAACCTTGTGGGAAAACCAACCTTGTGGGAAAGCGAACCTTTTGGGAAAACCAACACAGTGGGAAAACAAACCTTGTGGGAAAACCAACCTTGCGGGAAAACAAACCTTGGGGGAAAACAAACCTTGTGGGAAAACAAACCTTGTGGGGAAACAAACCTAGTAGGAAAACAAACCTTGTGAGAAAACAATCCTTGTGGGAAAACAAACCTTGTGGGGAAACAAACCTTGCGGGAAAACTAACCTTGTGGGAAAACAAACCCTGCGGGAAAACCAACCTTGTGGGAAAACCCACCTTGTGGGGAAACAAACCTTTCGGGAAAACTAACCTTGTGGGAAAACAAACCCTGCGGGAAAACCAACCTTGTGGGGAAACAAACCTTGTGGGAAAACAAACCTTGTGGGAAAACAAACCTTGTGAGAAAACAAACCTTGTGGGAAAACTAACCTTGTGGGAAAACAAACCTTGTGGGGAAAAAAACTTTGTGGGAAAACTAACCTTGTGGGAAAACAAACCTTGTGGGAAAACGAACCTTTTGGGAAAACCAACACAGTGGGAAAACAAACCTTGTGAGAAAACAATCCTTGTGGGAAAACAAACCTTGTGGGAAAACAAACCTTGTGGGGAAACAAACCTTGTGGGAAAACTAACCTTGTGGGAAAACAAACCTTGCGGGAAAGCGAACCTTTTGGGAAAACCAACACAGTGGGAAAACAAACCTTGTGAGAAAACAATCCTTGTGGGAAAACAAACCTTGTGGGGAAACAAACCTTGTGGGGAAACAAACCTTGTGGGAAAACTAACCTTGTGGGAAAACAAACCTTGTGGGAAAACCAACCTTATGGGGAAAGCAATCCTGCGGGAAAACCAACCTTGTGGGGAAACAAACCTTGTGGGGAAACAAACCTTGTGGGGAAACAAACCTTGTGGGAAAACTAACCTTGTGGGAAAACCAACCTTGCGGGAAAACCAACCTTGGGGGAAAACAAACCTTGTGGGAAAACAAACCTTGTGGGGAAACAAACCTAGTGGGAAAACAAACCTTGTGAGAAAACAATCCTTGTGAGAAAACAAACCTTGGGGGGAAACAAACCTTGCGGAGAAACTAACCTTGTGGGAAAACAAACCCTGTGGGAAAACCAACCTTGTGGGAAAACCAACCTTGTGGGGAAACAAACCTTTCGGGAAAACTAACCTTGTGGGAAAACAAACCTTGCGGGAAAACTAAACTTGTGGGAAAACAAACCCTGCGGGAATACCAACCTTGTGGGAAAACCAACCTTGTGGGGAAACAAACCTTTCGGGAAAACAAACCTTGTGGGAAAACAAACCTTGTGGGAAAACAAACCTTGTGGGAAAACAAACCTTGTGGGAAAACAAACCTTGTGAGAAAACAAACCTTGTGGGGAAACAAACCTAGTGGGAAAACAAACCTTGTGAGAAAACAAACCTTGTGGGAAAACCAACCTTATGGGAAAACAAACCTAGTGGGAAAACAAACCTTGTGGGGAAACAAACCTTATGAGAAAACAAACCTTGTGGGGAAACAAACCTTGTGGGAAAACCAACCTTGCGGGAAAACGAACCTTTTGGGAAAACCAACACAGTGGGAAAACAAACCTTGTGTTAAAACCAACCTTGCGGGAAAACCAACATTGGGGGAAAACAAAGCTTGTGGGAAAACAAACCTTGTGGGAAAACCAACCTAGTCGGAAAAACAACCTAGTGGGAAAACAAACCTTGTGAGAAAACAAACCTTGTGGGAAAACCAACCTTATGGGTAAACCAACCTTGGGGGAAAACAAACCTTGTGGGAAAACAAACCTTGTGGGAAAACAAACCTTGTGGGGAAACAAACCTTGTGGGGAAACAAACCTTGTGGGAAAACTAACCTTGTGGGAAAACAAACCTTGCGGGAAAACTAACCTTGTGGGAAAACAAACCCTGCGGGAAAACAAACCTTGTGGGAAAACCAACCTTGTGGGGAAACAAACCTTTCGGGAAAACCAACCTTGTGGGAAAACCAACCTTGTGGAAAAGCGAACCTTATGGGAAAACCAACACAGTGGGAAAACAAACCTTGTGGGAAAACCAACCTTGCGGGAAAACCAACCTTGTGGGAAAACAAACCTTGTGGGAAAACAAACCTTGTGGGAAAACAAACCTTGTGGGAAAACAAACCTTATGGGAAAACAAACCTTGTGGGGAAACAAACCTTGTGGGAAAACCAACCTTGCGGGAAAGCGAACCTTTTGGGAAAACCAACACAGTGGGAAAACAAACCTTGTGGGAAAACCAACCTTGCGGGAAAACCAACCTTGGGGGAAAACAAAGCTTGTGGGAAAACAAACCTTGTGGGAAAACCAACCTAGTGGGAAAAACAACCTAGTGGGAAAACAAACCTTGTGGGAAAACCAACCTTGCGGGAAAGCGAACCTTTTGGGAAAACCAACACAGTGGGAAAACAAACCTTGTGTTAAAACCAACCTTGCGGGAAAACCAACCTTGGGGGAAAACAAAGCTTGTGGGAAAACAAACCTTGTGGGAAAACCAACCTAGTGGGAAAAACAACCTAGTGGGAAAACAAACCTTGTGAGAAAACAAACCTTGTGGGAAAACCAACCTTATGGGGTAAGCAACTGTGCGGGAAAACCAACCTTGTGGGAAAACCAACCTTGTGGGAAAGCGAACCTTTTGGGAAAACCAACACAGTGGGAAAACAAACCTTGTGGGAAAACCAACCTTGCGGGAAAACAAACCTTGGGGGAAAACAAACCTTGTGGCAAAACAAACCTTGTGGGGAAACAAACCTAGTAGGAAAACAAACCTTGTGAGAAAACAATCCTTGTGGGAAAACAAACCTTGTGGGGAAACAAACCTTGCGGGAAAACTAACCTTGTGGGGAAACAAACCCTGCGGGAAAACCAACCTTGTGGGAAAACCCACCTTGTGGGGAAACAAACCTTTCGGGAAAACTAACCTTGTGGGAAAACAAACCCTGCGGGAAAACCAACCTTGTGGGGAAACAAACCTTGTGGGAAAACAAACCTTGTGGGAAAACAAACCTTGTGAGAAAACAAACCTTGTGGGAAAACTAACCTTGTGGGAAAACAAACCTTGTGGGGAAAAAAACCTTGTGGGAAAACTAACCTTGTGGGAAAACAAACCTTGTGGGAAAACGAACCTTTTGGGAAAACCAACACAGTGGGAAAACAAACCTTGTGAGAAAACAATCCTTGTGGGAAAACAAACCTTGTGGGAAAACAAACCTTGTGGGGAAACAAACCTTGTGGGAAAACTAACCTTGTGGGAAAACAAACCTTGCGGGAAAGCGAACCTTTTGGGAAAACCAACACAGTGGGAAAACAAACCTTGTGAGAAAACAATCCTTGTGGGAAAACAAACCTTGTGGGGAAACAAACCTTGTGGGGAAACAAACCTTGTGGGAAAACTAACCTTGTGGGAAAACAAACCTTGTGGGAAAACCAACCTTATGGGGAAAGCAATCCTGCGGGAAAACCAACCTTGTGGGAAAACCAACCTTGTGGGAAAGCGAACCTTTTGGGAAAACCAACATAGTGGGAAAAAAACCTTGTGGGAAAACCAACCTTGCGGGAAAACCAACCTTGGGGGAAAACAAACCTTGTGGGAAAACAAACCTTGTGGGGAAACAAACCTAGTGGGAAAACAAACCTTGTGAGAAAACAATCCTTGTGAGAAAACAAACCTTGGGGGGAAACAAACCTTGCGGAGAAACTAACCTTGTGGGAAAACAAACCCTGTGGGAAAACCAACCTTGTGGGGAAACAAACCTTTCGGGAAAACTAACCTTGTGGGAAAACAAACCTTGCGGGAAAACTAAACTTGTGGGAAAACAAACCCTGCGGGAATACCAACCTTGTGGGAAAACCAACCTTGTGGGGAAACAAACCTTTCGGGAAAACAAACCTTGTGGGAAAACAAACCTTGTGGGAAAACAAACCTTGTGGGAAAACAAACCTTGTGGGAAAACAAACCTTGTGGGAAAACAAACCTTGTGAGAAAACAAACCTTGTGGGGAAACAAACCTAGTGGGAAAACAAACCTTGTGAGAAAACAAACCTTGTGGGAAAACCAACCTTATGGGAAAACAAACCTAGTGGGAAAACAAACCTTGTGGGGAAACAAACCTTATGAGAAAACAAACCTTGTGGGGAAACAAACCTTGTGGGAAAGCCAACCTTGCGGGAAAACAAACCTTTTGGGAAAACCAACACAGTGGGAAAACAAACCTTGTGTTAAAACCAACCTTGCGGGAAAACCAACCTTGGGGGAAAACAAAGCTTGTGGGAAAACAAACCTTGTGGGAAAACCAACCTAGTCGGAAAAACAACCTAGTGGGAAAACAAACCTTGTGAGAAAACAAACCTTGTGGGAAAACCAACCTTATGGGTAAACCAACCTTGGGGGAAAACAAACCTTGTGGGAAAACAAACCTTGTGGGAAAACAAACCTTGTGGGGAAACAAACCTTGTGGGGAAACAAACCTTGTGGGAAAACTAACCTTGTGGGAAAACAAACCTTGCGGGAAAACTAACCTTGTGGGAAAACAAACCCTGCGGGAAAACAAACCTTGTGGGAAAACCAACCTTGTGGGGAAACAAACCTTTCGGGAAAACCAACCTTGTGGGAAAACCAACCTTGTGGAAAAGCGAACCTTATGGGAAAACCAACACAGTGGGAAAACAAACCTTGTGGGAAAACCAACCTTGCGGGAAAACCAACCTTGTGGGAAAACAAACCTTGTGGGAAAACAAACCTTGTGGGAAAACAAACCTTGTGGGAAAACAAACCTTATGGGAAAACAAACCTTGTGGGGAAACAAACCTTGTGAGAAAACCAACCTTGCGGGAAAGCGAACCTTTTGGGAAAACCAACACAGTGGGAAAACAAACCTTGTGGGAAAACCAACCTTGCGGGAAAACCAACCTTTTGGGAAAACAAAGCTTGTGGGAAAACAAACCTTGTGGGAAAACCAACCTAGTGGGAAAAACAACCTAGTGGGAAAACAAACCTTGTGAGAAAACAAACCTTGTGGGAAAACCAACCTTATGAGGAAAGCAGCCCTGCGGGAAAACCAACCTTGTGGTTGGTTTTCAAAACAAACCCCACAAGGTTTGTTTTCCCACAAGGATTGTTTTCTCACAAGGTTGGTTTTCCCACTGTGTTGGTTTTCCCAAAAGGTTCGCTTTCCCGCAAGGTTGGTTTTCCCCAAAGGTTGGTTTTCCCGCAGGGTTTGTTTTCCCACAAGGTTAGTTTTCCCGCAAGGTTTGTTTCCCCACAAGGTTTGTTTTCCCACAAGGTTTGTTTTCCCAAAAGGTTCGCTTTCCCACAAGGTTGGTTTTCCCACAAGGTTGGTTTTCCCACAAGGTTGGTTTTCCCGCAGGGTTGCTTTCCCCATAAGGTTGGTTTTCCCACAAGGTTTGTTTTCTCACAAGGTTTGTTTTCCCACTAGGTTGTTTGTCCCGCAGGGTTGCTTTCCCCATAAGGTTGGTTTTCCCACAAGGTTTGTTTTCCCACTGTGTTGGTTTTCCCAAAAGGTTCGCTTTCCCGCAAGGTTGGTTTTCCCACAAGGTTTGTTTCCCCACAAGGTTTGTTTTCCCACAAGGTTTGTTTTCCCACAAGGTTGGTTTTCCCGAAAGGTTTGTTTCCCCACAAGGTTGGTTTTTCCCACAAGGTTGGTTTTCCCGCAGGGTTTGTTTTCCCACAAGGTTAGTTTTCCCGCAAGGTTTGTTTCCCCACAAGGTTTGTTTTCCCACAAGGTTTGTTTTCCCACTGTGTTGGTTTTCCCAAAAGGTTCGCTTTCCCAAAAGGTTGGTTTTCCCACAAGGTTGGTTTTCCCACAAGGTTGGTTTTCCCGCAGGGTTGCTTTCCCCATAAGGTTGGTTTTCCCAAAAGGTTCGCTTTCCCGCAAGGCTGGTTTTCCCACAAGGTTTGTTTCCCCACAATGTTTGTTTTCTCACAAGGTTTGTTTTCCCACAAGATTGGTTTTCCCGAAAGGTTTGTTTCCCCACAAGGTTGGTTTTCCCACAAGGCTGGTTTTCCCGCAGGGTTTGTTTTCCCACAAGGTTAGTTTTCCCGCAAGGTTTGTTTTCCCACAAGGTTAGTTTTCCCACAAGGTTTGTTTCCCCACAAGGTTTGTTTCCCCACAAGGTTTGTTTTCCCACAAGGATTGTTTTCTCACAAGGTTTGTTTTCCCACTGTGTTGGTTTTCCCAAGAGGTTCGCTTTCCCGCAAGGTTCGCTTTCCCGCAAGGTTGGTTTTCCCACAAGGTTTGTTTTCTCACAAGGTTTGTGTTCCCACTAGGTTTGTTTCCCCACAAGGTTTGTTTCCTCACAAGGTTTGTTTTCCCACTAGGTTGTTTTTCCCACTAGGTTGGTTTTCCCACAAGGTTTGTTTTCCCACAAGCTTTTTTTTCACCCAAGGTTGGTTTTCCCGCAAGGTTGGTTTTCCCACAAGGTTTGTTTTCCCACTGTTTTGGTTTTCCCAAAAGGTTCGATTTCCCGCAAGGTTGGTTTTCCCACAAGGTTTGTTTCACCACAAGGTTTGTTTTCCCATAAGGTTTGTTTTCCCACAAGGTTTGTTTTCCCACAAGGTTTGTTTTTCCACAAGGTTTGTTTTCCCACAAGGTTGGTTTTCCCGCAAGGTTGCTTTCCCCATAAGGTTTGTTTTCCCACAAGGTTTGTTTTCCCACAAGGTTTGTTTTCCCACAAGGTTGGTTTTCCCGAAAGGTTTGTTTCCCCACAAGGTTGGTTTTCCCACAAGGTTGGTTTACCCGCAGGGTTTGTTTTCCCACAAGGTTAGTTTTCCCGCAAGGTTTGTTTTCCCACAAGGTTAGTTTTCCCACAAGGTTTGTTTCCACAAGGTTGGTTTTCCCACAAGGTTGGTTTTCCCGCAGGGTTTGTTTTCCCACAAGGTTAGTTTTCCCACAAGGTTGGTTTTCCCACAAGGTTGGTTTTCCCGCAGGGTTGCTTTCCCCATAAGGTTGGTTTTCCCACAAGGTTTGTTTTCTCACAAGGTTTGTTTTCCCACTAGGTTGTTTTTCCCACTAGGTTGGTTTTCCGAAAAGGTTTGTTTTCCCACAAGCTTTGTTTTCCCCCAAGGTTGGTTTTCCCGCAAGGTTGGTTTACCCAAAAGGTTTGTTTTCCCACTGTGTTGGTTTTCCCAAAAGGTTCTCTTTCCCAAAAGGTTCGCTTTCCCGCAAGGTTGGTTTTCCCACAAGGTTTGTTTCCCCACAAGGTTTGTTTTCCCACAAGGTTTGTTTTCCCACAAGGTTGGTTTTTCCGAAAGGTTTGTTTCCCCACAAGGTGGGTTTTCCCACAAGGTTGGTTTTCCCGCAGGGTTTGTTTTCCCACAAGGTTAGTTTTCCCTTAAGGTTTGTTTCCCCACAAGGTTTGTTTTCCCACAAGGTTTGTTTTCCCACAAGGTTGGTTTTCCCGAAAGGTTTGTTTCCCCACAAGGTTGGTTTTCCCACAAGGTTGGTTTTCCCGCAGGGTTTGTTTTCCCACAAGGTTAGTTTTCCCGCAAGGTTTGTTTCCCCACAAGGTTTGTTTTCCCACAAGGTTTGTTTTCCCACTGTGTTGGTTTTCCCAAAAGGTTCGCTTTCCCACAAGGTTGGTTTTCCCACAAGGTTTGTTTTCCCACAAGGTTAGTTTTCCCACAAGGTGTGTTTCCCCACAAGGTTTGTTTCCCCACAAGGTTTGTTTTCCCACAAGGTTTGTTTTCCCCCAAGGTTGGTTTTCCCGCAAGGTTGGTTTTCCCACAAGGTTTGTTTTCCCACTGTGTTGGTTTTCCCAAAAGGTTCGCTTTCCCACAAGGTTGGTTTTCCCACAAGGTTGGTTTTCCCGCAGGGTTGCTTTCCCCATAAGGTTTGTTTTCCCACTAGGTTGTGTTTCCCACTAGGTTGGTCTTCCCACAAGGTTTGTTTTCCCACAAGCTTTGTTTTCCCCCAAGGTTGGTTTTCCCGCAAGGTTGGTTTTCCCACAAGGTTTGTTTTCCCACTTTGTTGGTTTTCCCAAAAGGTTCGCTTTCCCGCAAGGTTGGTTTTCCCACAAGGTTTGTTTCCCCACAAGGTTTGTTTTCCCACAAGGTTTGTTTTCCCACAAGGTTGGTTTTCGCGAAAGATTTGTTTCCTCACAAGGTTGGTTTTCCCACAAGGTTGGTTTTCCCGCAGGGTTTGTTTTCCCACAAGGTTAGTTTTTCCGCAAGGTTTGTTTCCCCACAAGGTTTGTTTTCCCACAAGGATTGTTTTCTCACAAATTTTGTTTTCCCACTAGGTTTGTTTCCCCACAAGGTTTGTTTTCCCACAAGGTTTGTTTTCCCCCAAGGTTGGTTTTCCCGCAAGGTTGGTTTTCCCACAAGGTTTGTTTTCCCACTGTGTTGGTTTTCCCAAAAGGTTCGCTTTCCCACAAGGTTCGTTTTCCCACAAGGTTGGTTTTCCCACAAGGTTGGTTTTCCCACAAGGTTGGTTTTCCCGCAAGGTTGCTTTCCCCATAAGGTTGGTTTTCCCACAAGGTTTGTTTTCTCACAAGGGTTTGTTTTCCCACTAGGTTGTTTTTCCCACTAGGTTGGTTTTCCGAAAAGGTTTGTTTTCCCACAAGCTTTGTTTTTCCCCCAAGGTTGGTTTTCCCGCAAGGTTCGTTTTCCCACAAGGTTTGTTTTCCCACTGTGTTGGTTTTCCCAAAAGGTTCGCTTTCCCGCAAGGCTGGTTTTCCCACAAGGTTTGTTTCCCCACAATGTTTGTTTTCTCACAAGGTTTGTTTCCCCACAAGGTTGGTTTTCCCACAAGGCTGGTTTTCCCGCAGGGTTTGTTTTCCCACAAGGTTAGTTTTCCCGCAAGGTTTGTTTTCCCACAAGGTTAGTTTTCCCACAAGGTTTGTTTCCCCACAAGGTTTGTTTCCCCACAAGGTTTGTTTTCCCACAAGGATTGTTTTCTCACAAGGTTTGTTTTCCCACTGTGTTGGTTTTCCCAAAAGGTTCGCTTTCCCGCAAGGTTCGCTTTCCCACAAGGTTTGTTTTCCCACAAGCTTTGTTTTCCCCCAAGGTTGGTTTTCCCGCAAGGTTGGTTTTCCCACAAGGTTTGTTTTCCCACTTTGTTGGTTTTCCCAAAAGGTTCGCTTTCCCGCAAGGTTGGTTTTCCAACAAGGTTTGTTTCCCCACAAGGTTTGTTTCCCCACAAGGTTTGTTTTCCCACAAAGTTTGTTTTCCCGAAAGGTTTGTTTCCCCACAAGGTTGGTTTTCCCACAAGGTTGGTTTTCCCGCAGGGTTTGTTTTCCCACAAGGTTAGTTTTCCCGCAAGGTTTGTTTCCCCACAAGGTTTGTTTTCCCACAAGGATTGTTTTCTCACAAGGTTTGTTTTCCCACTAGGTTTGTTTCCCCATAAGGTTTGTTTTCCCACAAGGTTTGTTTTCCCCCAAGGTTGGTTTTCCCGCAAGGTTGGTTTTCCCGCAAGGTTGGTTTTCCCACAAGGTTGGTTTTCCCGCAGACTTGCTTTCCCCATAAGGTTGGTTTTACCACAAGGTTTGTTTTCTCTCAAGGTTTGTTTTCCCACTAGGTTGTTTTTCCCACTAGGTTGGTTTTCCCACAAGGTTTGTTTTCCCACAAGCTTTGTTTTCCCCCAAGGTTGTTTTTCCCACTAGGTTGGTTTTCCCACAAGGTTTGTTTTCCCACAAGCTTTGTTTTCCCCCAAGGTTGGTTTTCCCGCAAGGTTGGTTTACCCACAAGGTTTGTTTTCCCACTGTGTTGGTTTTCCCGAAAGGTTCGCTTTCCCGCAAGGTTGGTTTTCCCACAAGGTTTGTTTCCCCACAAGGTTTGTTTTCCCACAAGGTTTGTTTTCCCACAAGGTTGGTTTTCCCGAAAGGTTTGTTTCCCCAGAAGGTTTGTTTTCCCACTGTGTTGGTTTTCCCGAAAGGTTCGCTTTCCCGCAAGGTTGGTTTTCCCACAAGGTTTGTTTCCCCACAAGGTTTGTTTTCCCACAAGGTTGGTTTTCCCGCAGGGTTTGTTTCCCCACAAGGTTTGTTTACCCACAAGGTTTGTTTTCCCACTGTGTTGGTTTTCCCGAAAGGTTCGCTTTCCCGCAAGGTTGGTTTTCCCACAAGGTTTGTTTCCCCACAAGGTTTGTTTTCCCACAAGGTTGGTTTTCCCGCAGGGTTGCTTTCCCCATAAGGTTGGTTTTCTCAAAAGGTTCGCTTTCCCGCAAGGCTGGTTTTCCCATAAGGTTTAGTTCCCCACAATGTTTGTTTTCTCACAAGGTTTGTTTTCCCGAAAGCTTTGTTTCCCCACAAGGTTGGTTTTCCCACAAGGCTGGTTTTCCCGCAGGGTTTGTTTTCCCACAAGGTTAGTTTTCCCGCAAGGTTTGTTTTCCCACAAGGTTAGTTTTCCCACAAGGTTTGTTTTCCCACAAGGTTGGTTTTCCCGAAAGCTTTGTTTCCCCACAAGGTTGGTTTTCCCACAAGGCTGGTTTTCCCGCAGGGTTTGTTTTCCCACAAGGTTAGTTTTCCCGCAAGGTTTGTTTTCCCACAAGGTTAGTTTTCCCACAAGGTTTGTTTCCCCACAAGGTTTGTTTCCCCACAAGGTTGGTTTTCCCACAAGGTTTGTTTTCTCACAAGGTTTGTGTTCCCACTAGGTTTGTTTCCCCACAAGGTTTGTTTTCTCACAATGTTTGTTTTCCGACAAGGTTTTTTTTTCCCACAAGGTTTGTTTTCCCACAAGGTTTGTTTTCCCACAAGGTTTGTTTTGCCACAAGGTTGGTTTTCCAGAAAGGTTTGTTTCCCCACAAGGTTGGTTTTCCCACAAGGTTTGTTTTCCCGCAGGGTTTGTTTTCCCACAAGGTTAGTTTTCCCGCAAGGTTTGTTTTCCCACAAGGTTAGTTTTCCCACAAGGTTTGTTTCCCCACAAGGTTTGTTTCCCCACAAGGTTTGTTTTCCCACAAGGATTGTTTTCCCACAAGGTTTGTTTTCCCACTGTGTTGGTTTTCCCAAAAGGTTCGCTTTCCCGCAAGGTTGGTTTTCCCACAATGTTGGTTTTCCTGCAGGGTTTGTTTCCCCATAAGGTTGGTTTTCCCAAAAGGTTTGTTTTCTCACAAGGTTTGTTTTCCCACTAGCTTGGTTTTCCCACAAGGTTTGTTTTCCCACAAGGTTTGTTTACCCACAAGGTTGGTTTTCCCGAAAGGTTTGTTTCCCCACAAGGTTGGTTTTCCCACAAGGTTGGTTTTCCCGCAGGGTTTGTTTTCCCACAAGGTTAGTTTTCCCGCAAGGTTTGTTTTCCCACAAGTTTGGTTTTCCCGAAAGGTTTGTTTCCCCACAAGGTTGGTTTTCCCACAAGGTTGGTTTTCCCGCAGGGTTTGTTTTCCCACAAGGTTAGTTTTCCCGCAAGGTTTGTTTTCCCACAAGGTTGGTTTTCCCGAAAGGTTTGTTTCCCCACAAGGTTGGTTTTCCCACAAGGTTGGTTTTCCCGCAGGGTTTGTTTTCCCACAAGGTTAGTTTTCCCGCAAGGTTTGTTTCCCCAGAAGGTTTGTTTTCCCACAAGGTTTGTTTTCCCACTGTGTTGGTTTTCCCAAAAGGTTCGCTTTCCCACAAGGTTGGTTTTCCCACAAGGTTGGTTTTTCCACAAGGTTGGTTTTCCCGCAGGGTTGCTTTCCCCATGAGGTTGGTTTTCCCACAAGGTTTGTTTTCTCACAAGGTTTGTTTTCCCACTAGGTTCGCTTTCCCACAAGGTTGGTTTTCCCACAAGGTTGGTTTTTCCACAAGGTTGGTTTTCCCGCAGGGTTGCTTTCCCCATGAGGTTGGTTTTTCCACAAGGTTTGTTTTCTCACAAGGTTTGTTTTCCCACAAGCTTTGTTTTCCCCCAAGGTTGGTTTTCCCGCAGGGTTTGTTTTCCCACAAGGTTAGTTTTCCCGCAAGGTTTGTTTCCCCACAAGGTTTGTTTTCCCACAAGGTTTGTTTTCCCACTGTGTTGGTTTTCCCAAAAGGTTCGCTTTCCCACAAGGTTGGTTTTCCCACAAGGTTGGTTTTCCCACAAGGTTGGTTTTCCCGCAGGGTTGCTTTCCCCATAAGGTTGGTTTTCCCACAAGGTTGGTTTTCCCACAAGGTTTGTTTCCCCACAATGTTTGTTTTCTCACAAGGTTTGTTTTCCCACAAGGTTGGTTTTCCCGAAAGATTTGCTTCCCCACAAGGTTGGTTTTCCCACAAGGCTGGTTTTCCCGCAGGGTTTGTTTTCCCACAAGGTTAGTTTTCCCGCAAGGTTTGTTTTCCCACAAGGTTAGTTTTCCCACAAGGTTTGTTTCCCCACAAGGTTTGTTTCCCCACAAGGTTTGTTTTCCCACTGTGTTGGTTTTCCCAAGAGGTTCGCTTTCCCGCAAGGTTCGCTTTCCCGCAAGGTTGGTTTTCCCACAAGGTTTGTTTTCTCACAAGGTTTGTGTTCCCACTAGGTTTGTTTCCCCACAAGGTTTGTTTTCTCACAATGTTTGTTTTCCCACAAGGTTTGTTTTCCCACAAGGTTTGTTTTCCCACAAGGTTTGTTTTCAAACAAGGTTTGTTTTGCCACAAGGTTGGTTTTCCAGAAAGTTTTGTTTCCCCACAAGGTTGGTTTTCCCACAAGGTTTGTTTTCCCGCAGGGTTTGTTTTCCCACAAGGTTAGTTTTCCCGCAAGGTTTGTTTTCCCACAAGGTTTGTTTCCCAACAAGGTTTGTTTCCCCACAAGGTTTGTTTTCCCACAAGGACTGTTTTCCCACAAGGTTTGTTTTCCCACTGTGTTGGTTTTCCCAAAAGGTTCGCTTTCCCACAAGGTTGGTTTTCCCACAAGGCTGGTTTTCCCGCAGGGTTTGTTTTCCCACAAGGTTAGTTTTCCCGCAAGGTTTGTTTTCCCACAAGGTTAGTTTTCCCACAAGGTTTGTTTCCCCACAAGGTTTGTTTCCCCACAAGGTTTGTTTTCCCACTGTGTTGGTTTTCCCAAGAGGTTCGCTTTCCCGCAAGGTTCGCTTTCCCGCAAGGTTGGTTTTCCCACAAGGTTTGTTTTCTCACAAGGTTTGTGTTCCCACTAGGTTTGTTTCCCCACAAGGTTTGTTTTCTCACAATGTTTGTTTTCCCACAAGGTTTGTTTTCCCACAAGGTTTGTTTTCCCACAAGGTTTGTTTTCAAACAAGGTTTGTTTTGCCACAAGGTTGGTTTTCCAGAAAGTTTTGTTTCCCCACAAGGTTGGTTTTCCCACAAGGTTTGTTTTCCCGCAGGGTTTGTTTTCCCACAAGGTTAGTTTTCCCGCAAGGTTTGTTTTCCCACAAGGTTAGTTTTCCCACAAGGTTTGTTTCCCAACAAGGTTTGTTTCCCCACAAGGTTTGTTTTCCCACAAGGATTGTTTTCCCACAAGGTTTGTTTTCCCACTGTGTTGGTTTTCCCAAAAGGTTCGCTTTCCCGCAAGGTTGGTTTTCCCACAAGGTTGGTTTTCCCGCAAGGTTAGTTTTCCCACAAGGTCTGATTTAACACAATGTTTGTTTTCCCACAAGGTTGGATTTCCCGAAAGGTTTGTTTCCCCACAAGGTTGGTTTTCCCACAAGGTTGGTTTTCCCGCAGGGTTTGTTTTCCCACAAGGTTAGTTTTCCCGCAAGGTTTGTTTCCCCACAAGGTTTGTTTTCCCACAAGGTTTGTTTTCCCGCAAGGTTTGTTTCCCCACAAGGTTTGTTTTCCCACAAGGTTTGTTTTCCCACTGTGTTGGTTTTCCCAAAAGGTTCGCTTTCCCAAAAGGTTGGTTTTCCCACAAGGTTGGTTTTCCCACAAGGTTGGTTTTCCCGCAGGGTTGCTTTCCCCATAAGGTTGGTTTTCCCAAAAGGTTCGCTTTCCCGCAAGGCTGGTTTTCCCACAAGGTTTGTTTCCCCACAATGTTTGTTTTCTCACAAGGTTTGTTTTCCCACAAGGTTGGTTTTCCCGAAAGGTTTGTTTCCCCACAAGGTTGGTTTTCCCGCAAGGTTTGTTTTCCCACAAGGTTTGTTTTCCCACAGGGTTTGTTTTCCCACAAGGTTAGTTTTCCCGCAAGGTTTGTTTTCCCACAAGGTTAGTTTTCCCACAAGGTTTGTTTCCCCACAAGGTTTGTTTCCCCACAAGGTTTGTTTTCCCACAAGGATTGTTTTCCCACAAGGTTTGTTTTTCCACTGTGTTGGTTTTCCCAAAAGGTTCGCTTTCCCGCAAGGTTGGTTTTCCCACAAGATTGGTTTTCCCGCAGGGTTTGTTTCCCCATAAGGTTGGTTTTCCCAAAAGGTTTGTTTTCTCACAAGGTTTGTTTTCCCACAGGTTGGTTTTCCCACAAGGTTTGTTTTCCCACAAGGTTTGTTTACCCACAAGGTTTGTTTTCCCCCAAGGTTGGTTTTCCCGCAAGGTTGGTTTTCCCATAAGGTTGGTTTTCCCACAAGGTTGGTTTTCCCGCAAGGTTAGTTTTCCCACAAGGTCTGATTTAACACAATGTGTGTTTTCCCACAAGGTTGGTTTTCCTGAAAGGTTTGTTTCCCCACAAGGTTGGTTTTCCCACAAGGTTGTTTTTCCCGCAGGGTTTGTTTTCCCACAAGGTTAGTTTTCCCGCAAGGTTTGTTTCCCCACAAGGTTAGTTTTCCCACAAGGTTTGTTTCCCCACAAGGTTTGTTTCCCCACAAGGTTTGTTTTCCCACTGTGTTGGTTTTCCCAAGAGGTTCGCTTTCCCGCAAGGTTCGCTTTCCCGCAAGGTTGGTTTTCCCACAAGGTTTGTTTTCTCACAAGGTTTGTGTTCCCACTAGGTTTGTTTCCCCACAAGGTTTGTTTTCTCACAATGATTGTTTTCCCACAAGGTTTGTTTTCCCACAAGGTTTGTTTTCCCACAAGGTTTGTTTTCCCACAAGGTTTGTTTTGCCACAAGGTTGGTTTTCCAGAAAGTTTTGTTTCCCCACAAGGTTGGTTTTCCCACAAGGTTTGTTTTCCCGCAGGGTTTGTTTTCCCACAAGGTTAGTTTTCCCGCAAGGTTTGTTTTCCCACAAGGTTAGTTTTCCCACAAGGTTTGTTTTGCCACAAGGTTGGTTTTCCAGAAAGTTTTGTTTCCCCACAAGGTTGGTTTTCCCACAAGGTTTTTTTTCTCACAAGGTTTGTGTTCCCACTAGGTTTGTTTCCCCACAAGGTTTGTTTTCTCACAATGTTTGCTTTCCCACAAGGTTTGTTTTCCCACAAGGTTTGTTTTCCCACAAGGTTTGTTTTCCCACAAGGTTTGTTTTGCCACAAGGTTGGTTTTCCAGAAAGTTTTGTTTCCCCACAAGGTTGGTTTTCCCACAAGGTTTGTTTTCCCGCAGGGTTTGTTTTCCCACAAGGTTAGTTTTCCCGCAAGGTTTGTTTTCCCACAAGGTTAGTTTTCCCACAAGGTTTGTTTCCCCACAAGGTTTGTTTCCACACAAGGTTTGTTTTCCCACAAGGATTGTTTTCCCACAAGGTTTGTTTTCCCACTGTGTTGGTTTTCCCAAAAGGTTCGCTTTCCCGCAAGGTTGGTTTTCCCACAAGGTTGGTTTTCCCGCAGGGTTTGTTTCCCCATAAGGTTGGTTTTCCCAAAAGGTTTGTTTTCTCACAAGGTTTGTTTTCCCACAGGTTGGTTTTCCCACAAGGTTTGTTTTCCCACAAGGTTTGTTTACCCACAAGGTTTGTTTTCCCCCAAGGTTGGTTTTCCCGCAAGGTTGGTTTTCCCATAAGGTTGGTTTTCCCACAAGGTTGGTTTTCCCGCAAGGTTAGTTTTCCCACAAGGTCTGATTTAACACAATGTTTGTTTTCCCACAAGGTTGGTTTTCCCGAAAGGTTTGTTTCCCCACAAGGTTGGTTTTCCCACAAGGTTGGTTTTCCCGCAGGGTTTGTTTTCCCACAAGGTTAGTTTTCCCGCAAGGTTTGTTTCCCCACAAGGTTTGTTTTCCCACAAGGTTTGTTTTCCCACTGTGTTGGTTTTCCCAAAAGGTTCGCTTTCCCAAAAGGTTGGTTTTCCCACAAGGTTGGTTTTCCCACAAGGTTGGTTTTCCCGCAGGGTTGCTTTCCCCATAAGGTTGGTTTTCCCAAAAGGTTCGCTTTCCCGCAAGGCTGGTTTTCCCACAAGGTTTGTTTCCCCACAATGTTTGTTTTCTCACAAGGTTTGTTTTCCCACAAGGTTGGTTTTCCGGAAAGGTTTGTTTCCCCACAAGGTTGGTTTTCCCGCAAGGTTTGTTTTCCCACAAGGTTTGTCTTCCCACAGGGTTTGTTTTCCCACAAGGTTAGTTTTCCCGCAAGGTTTGTTTTCCCACAAGGTTAGTTTTCCCACAAGGTTTGTTTCCCCACAAGGTTTGTTTCCCCACAAGGTTTGTTTTCCCACAAGGATTGTTTTCCCACAAGGTTTGTTTTTCCACTGTGTTGGTTTTCCCAAAAGGTTCGCTTTCCCGCAAGGTTGGTTTTCCCACAGGGTTGGTTTTCCCGCAGGGTTTGTTTCCCCATAAGGTTGGTTTTCCCAAAAGGTTTGTTTTCTCACAAGGTTTGTTTTCCCACAGGTTGGTTTTCCCACAAGGTTTGTTTTCCCACAAGGTTTGTTTACCCACAAGGTTTGTTTTCCCCCAAGGTTGGTTTTCCCGCAAGGTTGGTTTTCCCATAAGGTTGGTTTTCCCACAAGGTTGGTTTTCCCGCAAGGTTAGTTTTCCCACAAGGTCTGATTTAACATAATGTTTGTTTTCCCACAAGGTTGGTTTTCCTGAAAGGTTTGTTTCCCCACAAGGTTGGTTTTCCCACAAGGTTGGTTTTCCCGCAGGGTTTGTTTTCCCACAAGGTTAGTTTTCCCGCAAGGTTTGTTTCCCCACAAGGTTTGTTTTCCCACAAGGTTTGTTTTCCCACTGTGTTGGTTTTCCCAAAAGGTTCGCTTTCCCAAAAGGTTGGTTTTCCCACAAGGTTTGTTTTCCCACTGTGTTGGTTTTCCCAAGAGGTTCGCTTTCCCGCAAGGTTCGCTTTCCCGCAAGGTTGGTTTTCCCACAAGGTTTGTTTTCTCACAAGGTTTGTCTTCCCACTAGGTTTGTTTCCCCACAAGGTTTGTTTTCTCACAATGTTTGTTTTCCCACAAGGTTTGTTTTCCCACAAGGTTTGTTTTCCCACAAGGTTTGTTTTCCCACAAGGTTTGTTTTGCCACAAGGTTGGTTTTCCAGAAAGGTTTGTTTCCCCACAAGGTTGGTTTTCCCACAAGGTTTGTTTTCCCGCAGGGTTTGTTTTCCCACAAGGTTAGTTTTCCCGCAAGGTTTGTTTTCCCACAAGGTTTGTTTTCCCACTGTGTTGGTTTTCCCAAAAGGTTCGCTTTCCCGCAAGGTTGGTTTTCCCACAAGGTTGGTTTTCCCGCAGGGTTTGTTTCCCCATAAGGTTGGTTTTCCCAAAAGGTTTGTTTTCTCACACGGTTTGTTTTCCCACTAGGTAGGTTTTCCCACAAGGTTTGTTTTCCCGCAAGGTTTTTTACCCACAAAGTTTGTTTTCCCCCAAGGTTGGTTTTCCCGCAAGGTTGGTTTTCCCATAAGGTTGGTTTTCCCACAAGGTTGGTTTTCCCGCAAGGTTAGTTTTCCCACAAGGTCTGATTTAACACAATGTTTGTTTTCCCACAAGATTGGTTTTCCCGAAAGGTTTGTTTCCCCACAAGGTTGGTTTTCCCGCAGGGTTTGTTTTCCCACAAGGCTAGTTTTCCCGCAAGGTTTGTTTTCCCACAAGGTTGGTTTTCCCGAAAGGTTTGTTTCCCCACAAGGTTGGTTTTCCCACAAGGTTGGTTTTCCCGCAGGGTTTGTTTTCCCACAAGGTTAGTTTTCCCGCAAGGTTTGTTTCCCCACAAGCTTTGTTTTCCCACAAGGTTTGTTTTCCCACTATGTTGGTTTTCCCAAAAGGTTCGCTTTCCCACAAGGTTGGTTTTCCCACAAGGTTGGTTTTTCCACAAGGTTGGTTTTCCCGCAGGGTTGCTTTCCCCATGAGGTTGGTTTTCCCGCAAGGTTGGTTTTCCCATAAGGTTGGTTTTCCCACAAGGTTGGTTTTCCCGCAAGGTTAGTTTTCCCACAAGGTCTGATTTAACACAATGTTTGTTTTCCCACAAGGTTGGTTTTCCTGAAAGGTTTGTTTCCCCACAAGGTTGGTTTTCCCACAAGGTTGGTTTTCCCGCAGGGTTTGTTTTCCCACAAGGTTAGTTTTCCCGCAAGGTTTGTTTCCCCACAAGGTTTGTTTTCCCACAAGGTTTGTTTTCCCACTGTGTTGGTTTTCCCAAAAGGTTCGCTTTCCCAAAAGGTTGGTTTTCCCACAAGGTTTGTTTTCCCACTGTGTTGGTTTTCCCAAGAGGTTCGCTTTCCCGCAAGGTTCGCTTTCCCGCAAGGTTGGTTTTCCCACAAGGTTTGTTTTCTCACAAGGTTTGTGTTCCCACTAGGTTTGTTTCCCCACAAGGTTTGTTTTCTCACAATGTTTGTTTTCCCACAAGGTTTGTTTTCCCACAAGGTTTGTTTTCCCACAAGGTTTGTTTTCCCACAAGGTTTGTTTTGCCACAAGGTTGGTTTTCCAGAAAGGTTTGTTTCCCCACAAGGTTGGTTTTCCCACAAGGTTTGTTTTCCCGCAGGGTTTGTTTTCCCACAAGGTTAGTTTTCCCGCAAGGTTTGTTTTCCCACAAGGTTTGTTTTCCCACTGTGTTGGTTTTCCCAAAAGGTTCGCTTTCCCGCAAGGTTGGTTTTCCCACAAGGTTGGTTTTCCCGCAGGGTTTGTTTCCCCATAAGGTTGGTTTTCCCAAAAGGTTTGTTTTCTCACACGGTTTGTTTTCCCACTAGGTAGGTTTTCCCACAAGGTTTGTTTTCCCGCAAGGTTTTTTACCCACAAAGTTTGTTTTCCCCCAAGGTTGGTTTTCCCGCAAGGTTGGTTTTCCCATAAGGTTGGTTTTCCCACAAGGTTGGTTTTCCCGCAAGGTTAGTTTTCCCACAAGGTCTGATTTAACACAATGTTTGTTTTCCCACAAGATTGGTTTTCCCGAAAGGTTTGTTTCCCCACAAGGTTGGTTTTCCCGCAGGGTTTGTTTTCCCACAAGGCTAGTTTTCCCGCAAGGTTTGTTTTCCCACAAGGTTGGTTTTCCCGAAAGGTTTGTTTCCCCACAAGGTTGGTTTTCCCACAAGGTTGGTTTTCCCGCAGGGTTTGTTTTCCCACAAGGTTAGTTTTCCCGCAAGGTTTGTTTCCCCACAAGCTTTGTTTTCCCACAAGGTTTGTTTTCCCACTATGTTGGTTTTCCCAAAAGGTTCGCTTTCCCACAAGGTTGGTTTTCCCACAAGGTTGGTTTTTCCACAAGGTTGGTTTTCCCGCAGGGTTGCTTTCCCCATGAGGTTGGTTTTCCCACAAGGTTTGTTTTCTCACAAGGTTTGTTTTCCCACTAGGTTGTTTTTCCCACTAGGTTGGTTTTCCCACAAGGTTTGTTTTCCCACAAGCTTTGTTTTCCCCCAAGGTTGGTTTTCCCGCTGGGTTTGTTTTCCCACAAGGTTAGTTTTCCCGCAAGGTCTGTTTCCCCACAAGGATTGTTTTCCCACAAGGTTTGTTTTCCCACTGTGTTGGTTTTCCCAAAAGGTTCGCTTTCCAACAAGGTTGGTTTTCCCACAAGGTTGGTTTTCCCACAAGGTTGGTTTTCCCGCAGGGTTGCTTTCCCCATAAGGTTGGTTTTCCCACAAGGTTTGTTTTCCCACAAGGTTTGTTTCCCCACAAGGTTTGTTTCCCCACAAGGTTTGTTTCCCCACAAGGTTTGTTTTCCCACAAGGATTGTTTTCTCACAAGGTTTGTTTTCCCACAAGGTTTGTTTCCCCACAAGGTTTGTTTCCCCACAAGGTTTGTTTTCCCACAAGGTTAGTTTTCCCACAAGGTTTGTTTCCCCACAAGGTTTGTTTCCCCACAAGGTTTGTTTTCCCACAAGGATTGTTTTCTCACAAGGTTTGTTTTCCCACTGTGTTGGTTTTCCCAAGAGGTTCGCTTTCCCGCAAGGTTCGCTTTCCCGCAAGGTTGGTTTTCCCACAAGGTTTGTTTTCTCACAAGGTTTGTTTTCCCACTAGGTTTGTTTCCCCACAAGGATTGTTTTCTCACAAGGTTTGTTTTCCCACTGTGTTGGTTTTCCCACAAGGTTTGTTTTCCCGCAGGGTTTGTTTTCCCACAAGGTTAGTTTTCCCGCAAGGTTTGTTTTCCCACAAGGTTAGTTTTCCCACAAGGTTTGTTTCCCCACAAGGTTTGTTTCCCCACAAGGTTTGTTTTCCCACAAGGATTGTTTTCTCACAAGGTTTGTTTTCCCACTGTGTTGGTTTTCCCAAAAGGTTCGCTTTCCCGCAAGGTTGGTTTTCCCACAAGGTTGGTTTTCCCGCAGGGTTTGTTTCCCCATAAGGTTGGTTTTCCCACAAGGTTTGTTTTCTCACAAGGTTTGTTTTCCCACTAGGTTGGTTTTCCCACAAGGTTTGTTTTCCCACAAGGTTTGTTTACCCACAAGGTTTGTTTTCCCCCAAGGTTGGTTTTCCCGCAAGGTTGGTTTTTCCATAAGGTTGGTTTTCCCACAAGGTTGGTTTTCCCGCAAGGTTAGTTTTCCCACAAGGTCTGATTTAACACAATGTTTGTTTTCCCACAAGGTTGGTTTTCCCGAAAGGTTTGTTTCCCCACAATGTTGGTTTTCCCACAAGGTTGGTTTTCCCGCAGGGTTTGTTTTCCCACAAGGTTAGTTTTCCCGCAAGGTTTGTTTTCCCACAAGGTTGGTTTTCCCGAAAGGTTTGTTTCCCCACAAGGTTGGTTTTCCCATAAGGTTGGTTTTCCCGCAGTGTTTGTTTTCCCACAAGGTTAGTTTTCCCGCAAGGTTTGTTTCCCCACAAGGTTTGTTTTCCCATAAGGTTTGTTTTCCCACTGTGTTGGTTTTCCCAAAAGGTTCGCTTTCCCACAAGGTTGGTTTTCCCACAAGGTTGGTTTTCGCACAAGGTTGGTTTTCCCGCAGGGTTGCTTTCCCTATAAGGTTGGTTTTCCCACAAGATTTGTTTTCTCACAAGGTTTGTTTTCCCACTAGGCTGTTTTTCCCACTAGGTTGGTTTTCCCACAAGGTTTGTTTTCCCACAAGCTTTGTTTTCCCCCAAGGTTGGTTTTCCCGCAGGGTTTGTTTTCCCACAAGGTTAGTTTTCCCGCAAGGTTTCTTTCCCCACAAGGTTTGTTTTCCCACAAGGTTTGTTTTCCCACTGTGTTGGTTTTCCCAAAAGGTTCGCTTTCCCACAAGGTTGGTTTTCCCACAAGGTTGGTTTTCCCGCAGGGTTGCTTTCCCCATAAGGTTGGTTTTCCCACAAGGTTTGTTTTCTCACAAGGTTTGTTTTCCCACTAGGTTGTTTTTCCCACTAGGTTGGTTTTCCCACAAGCTTTGTTTTCCCACAAGCTTTATTTTCCCCCAAGGTTGTTTTTCCCACTAGGTTGGTTTTCCCACAAGGTTTGTTTTCCCACAAGCTTTGTTTTCCCCCAAGGTTGGTTTTCCCGCAAGGTTGGTTTACCAACAAGGTTTGTTTTCCCACTGTGTTGGTTTTCCCAAAAGGTTCGCTTTCCCGCAAGGTTGGTTTTCCCACAAGGTTTGTTTCCCCACAGGGTTTGTTTTCCCACAAGGTTTGTTTTCCCACAAGGTTGGTTTTCCCGAAAGGTTTGTTTCCCCACAAGGTTTGTTTTCCCACAAGGTTTGTTTTCCCACTGTGTTGGTTTTCCCAAAAGGTTCGCTTTCCCAAAAGGTTGGTTTTCCCACAAGGTTGGTTTTCCCACAAGGTTGGTTTTCCCACAGGGTTGCTTTCCCCATAAGGTTGGTTTCCCCAAAAGGTTCGCTTTCCCGCAAGGCTGGTTTTCCCACAAGGTTTGTTTCCCCACAATGTTTGTTTTCTCACAAGGTTTGTTTTCCCACTGTGTTGGTTTTCCCAAAAGGTTCGCTTTTCCGCAAGGTTTGTTTTCCCACAAGGTTTGTTTCCCCACAAGGTTTGTTTTCCCACAAGGTTTGTTTTCCCACAAGGTTGGTTTTCCGAAAGGTTTGTTTCCCCACAAGGTTGGTTTTCCCACAAGGTTGGTTTTCCCGCAGGGTTTGTTTTCCCACAAGGTTAGTTTTCCCGCAAGGTTTGTTTCCCCACAAGGTTTGTTTTCCCACAAGGTTTGTTTTCCCACTGTGTTGGTTTTCCCAAAAGGTTCGCTTTCCCAAAAGGTTGGTTTTCCCACAAGGTTGGTTTTCCCACAAGGTTGGTTTTCCCGCAGGGTTGCTTTCCCCATAAGGTTGGTTTTCCCAAAAGGTTCGCTTTCCCGCAAGGCTGGTTTTCCCACAAGGTTTGTTTCCCCACAATGTTTGTTTTCTCACAAGGTTTGTTTTCCCACAAGGTTGGTTTTCCCGAAAGGTTTGTTTCCCCACAAGGTTGGTTTTCCCACAAGGCTGGTTTTCCCGCAGGGTTTGTTTTCCCACAAGGTTAGTTTTCCCGCAAGGTTTGTTTTCCCACAAGGTTAGTTTTCCCACAAGGTTTGTTTCCCCACAAGGTTTGTTTCCCCACAAGGTTTGTTTTCCCACAATGATTGTTTTCTCACAAGGTTTGTTTTCCCACTGTGTTGGTTTTCCCAAGAGGTTCGCTTTCCCGCAAGGTTCTCTTTCCCGCAAGGTTGGTTTTCCCACAAGGTTTGTTTTCTCACAAGGTTTGTTTTCCCACTAGGTTTGTTTCCCCACAAGGTTTGTTTTCTCACAAGGTTTGTTTTCCCACAAGGTTTGTTTTCCCACAAGGTTTGTTTTGCCACAAGGTTGGTTTTCCAGAAAGGTTTGTTTCCCCACAAGGTTGGTTTTCCCACAAGGTTTGTTTTCCCGCAGGGTTTGTTTTCCCACAAGGTTAGTTTTCCCGCAAGGTTTGTTTTCCCACAAGGTTAGTTTTCCCACAAGGTTTGTTTCCCCACAAGGTTTGTTTCCCCACAAGGTTTGTTTTCCCACAAGGATTGTTTTCTCACAAGGTTTGTTTACCCACAAGGTTTGTTTTCCCCCAAGGTTGGTTTTCCCGCAAGGTTGGTTTTCCCATAAGGTTGGTTTTCCCGCTAGGTTTGTTTCCCCACAAGGTTTGTTTTCCCACAAGGTTTGTTTTCCCCCAAGGTTGGTTTTCCCACTAGGTTTGTTTCCCCACAAGGTTTGTTTTCTCACAAGGTTTGTTTTCCCACAAGGTTTGTTTTCCCACAAGGTTTGTTTTCCCACAAGGTTTTTTTTCCCACAAGGTTGGTTTTCCCGAAAGGTTTGTTTCCCCACAAGGTTGGTTTTCCCACAAGGTTGGTTTTCCCGCAGGGTTTGTTTTCCCACAAGGTTCGTTTTCCCGCAAGGTTTGTTTTCCCACAAGGTTAGTTTTCCCACAAGGTTTGTTTTCCCACAAGGTTTGTTTCCCCCACAAGTATTGTTTTCCCACTGTTTTGGTTTTCCATAAGGTTGTCTTTCAAACAAGGTTTGTTTTCCCACAAGGTTTGTTTTCCCTCAAGATTTGTTTTTCCTCTAGGTTGGTTTTCCCACAAGGTTGGTTTTCCCACAGAGTTAGTTTTCTCACAAGGTTGGTTTTCCCACAAGGTTTGTTTCCCCACAAGGTTGATTTTCCCGCAGGGTTTGTTTTCCCACAAGGTTAGTTTTCCCGCAAGGTTAGTTTCCCCACAAGGTTTGTTTTCCCACAAGGTTTGTTTTCCCACTGTGTTGGTTTTCCCAAAAGGTTCGCTTTCCCAAAAGGTTGGTTTTCCCACAAGGTTGGTTCTCCCACAAGGTTGGTTTTCCCGCAGGGTTGCTTTCCCCATAAGGTTGGTTTCCCCAAAAGGTTCGCTTTCCCGCAAGGCTGGTTTTCCCACAAGGTTTGTTTCCCCACAATGTTTGTTTTCTCACAAGGATTGTTTTCCCACAAGGTAGGTTTTCCCGAAAGGTTTGTTTCCCCACAAGGTTGGTTTTCCCACAAGGCTGGTTTTCCCGCAGGGTTTGTTTTCCCACAAGGTTAGTTTTCCCGCAAGGTTTGTTTTCCCACAAGGTTAGTTTTCCCACAAGGTTTGTTTCCCCACAAGGTTTGTTTCCCCACAAGGTTTGTTTTCCCACAAGGGTTGTTTTCTCACAAGGTTTGTTTTCCCACTGTCTTGGTTTTCCCAAAAGGTTCGCTTTCCCGCAAGGCTGGTTTTCCCACAAGGTTTGTTTCCCCACAATGTTTGTTTTCTCACAAGGTTTGTTTTCCCACAAGGTTGGTTTTCCCGAAAGGTTTGTTTCCCCCACAAGGTTGGTTTTCCCAGAAGGCTGGTTTTCCCGCAGGTTCTGTTTTCCCACAAGGTTAGTTTTTCCGCAAGGTTTGTTTTCCCACAAGGTTAGTTTTCCCACAAGGTTTGTTTGCCCACAAGGTTTGTTTCCCCACAAGGTTTGTTTTCCCACAAGGATTGTTTTCTCACAAGGTTTGTTTTCCCACTGTGTTGGTTTTCCCAAGAGGTTCGCTTTCCCGCAAGGTTCGCTTTCCCGCAAGGTTGGTTTTCCCACAAGGTTTGTTTTCTCAAAAGGTATGTTTTCCCACTAGGTTTGTTTCCCCACAAGGTTTGTTTTCTCACAAGGTTTGTTTTCCCACAAGGTTTGTTTTCCCACAAGGTTTATTTTCCCACAAGGTTTGTTTTGCCACAAGGTTGGTTTTCCAGAAAGGTTTGTTTCCCCACAAGGTTGGTTTTCCCACAAGGTTTGTTTTCCCGCAGGGTTTGTTTTCCCACAAGGTTAGTTTTCCCGCAAGGTTTGTTTTCCCACAAGGTTTGTTTTCCCACTGTGTTGGTTTTCCCAAAAGGTTCGCTTTCCCACAAGGTTGGTTTTCCCACAAGGTTGGTTTTCCCACAAGGTTGGTTTTCCCGCAGGGTTGCTTTCCCCATAAGGTTGGTTTTCCCACAAGGTTTGTTTTCCCGCAGGGTTTGTTTTCCCATAAGGTTAGTTTTCCCGCAAGGTTTGTTTTCCCACAAGGTTAGTTTTCCCACAAGGTTTGTTTCCCCACAAGGTTTGTTTCCCCACAAGGTTTGTTTTCCCACTGTGTTGGTTTTCCCAAAAGGTTCGCTTTCCCACAAGGTTGGTTTTCCCACAAGGTTGGTTTTCCCACAAGGTTGGTTTTCCCGCAGGGTTGCTTTCCCCATAAGGGTGGTTTTCCCACAAGGTTTGTTTTCTCACAAGGTTGGTTTTCCCACTAGGTTGTTTTTCCCCCAAGGTTGGTTTTCCCGCAAGGTTAGTTTACCCACAAGGTTTGTTTTCCCACTGTGTTGGTTTTCCCAAAAGGTTCGCTTTCCCGCAAGGTTGGTTTTCTCACAAGGTTTGTTTCCCCACAAGGTTTGTTTTCCCACAAGGTTTGTTTTCCCACAAGGTTGGTTTTCCCGAAAGGTTTGTTTCCCCACAAGGTTTGTTTTCCCACAAGGTTAGTTTTCCCGCAAGGTTTGTTTCCCCACAAGGTTTGTTTTCCCACAAGGTTTGTTTTCCCACTGTGTTGGTTTTCCCAAAAGGTTCGCTTTCCAAAAGGTTGGTTTTCCCACAAGGTTGGTTTTCCCACAAGGTTGGTTTTCCCGCAGGGTTTGTTTTCCCACAAGGTTAGTTTTCCCGCAAGGTTTGTTTCCCCACAAGGTTTGTTTTCCCACAAGGTTTGTTTTCCCACTGTGTTGGTTTTCCCAAAAGGTTCGCTTTCCCACAAGGTTGGTTTTCCGAAAAGGTTTGTTTTCCCACAAGGTTGGTTTTCCCGAAAGGTTTGTTTCCCCACAAGGTTTGTTTTCCCACTAGGTTTGTCTTCCCATAAGGTTGGTTTTCCCACAAGGTTTGTTTTCTCACAAGGTTGGTTTTCCCGAAAGGTTTGTTTCCCCACAAGGTTGGTTTTCCCACAAGGCTGGTTTTCCCGCAGGGTTTGTTTTCCCACAAGGTTAGTTTTCCCGCAAGGTATGTTTTCCCACAAGGTTAGTTTTCCCACAAGGTTTGTTTCCCCACAAGGTTTGTTTCCCCACAAGGTTTGTTTTCCCACAAGGATTGTTTTCTCACAAGGTTTGTTTTCCCACTGTGTTGGTTTTCCCAAGAGGTTCGCTTTCCCGCAAGGTTCGCTTTCCCGCAAGGTTGGTTTTCCCACAAGGTTTGTTTTCTCACAAGGTTTGTGTTCCCACTAGGTTTGTTTCCCCAAGGTTTGTTTTCCCACTAGGTTGTTTTTTCCCACTAGGTTGGTTTTCCCACAAGGTTTGTGTTCCCACAAGCTTTGTTTTCCCCAAGGTTGGTTTTCCCGCAAGGTTGGTTTTCCCACAAGGTTTGTTTTCCCACTGTGTTGGTTTTCCCAAAAGGTGCGCTTTCCCGCAAGGTTGGTTTTCCCACAAGGTTTGTTTCCCCACAAGGTTTGTTTTCCCACAAGGTTTGTTTTCCCACAAGCTTTGTTTTCCCCCAAGGTTGGTTTTCCCGCAAGGTTGGTTTTCCCACAAGGTTTGTTTTCCCACTGTGTTGGTTTTCCCAAAAGGTTCGCTTTCCCGCAAGGTTGGTTTTCCCACAAGGTTTGTTTCCCCACAAGGTTTGTTTACCCATAAGGTTTGTTTTCCCACAAGGTTTGTTTTCCCACAAGGTTTGTTTTCTCACAAGGTTTGTTTTCCAACTAGGTTGTTTTTCCCACTAGGTTGGTTTTCCCACAAGGTTTGTTTTCCCACAAGCTTTGTTTTCCCCCAAGGTTGGTTTTCCGGCAAGGTTGGTTTTCCCACAAGGTTTGTTTTCCCACTGTGTTTGTTTCCCCACAAGGTTTGTTTTCCCATAAGATTTGTTTTCCCACAAGGTTTGTTTTCCCATAAGGTTTGTTTTCCCACAAGGTTTGTTTTCCCACAAGGTTGGTTTTCCCGAAAGGTTGGTTTTCCCACAAGGTTTGTTTTCTCACAAGGTTTGTTTTCCCACTAGGTTTGTTTCCCCACAAGGTTTGTTTTCTCACAAGGTTTGTTTTCCCACAAGGTTTGTTTCCCCACAAGGTTTGTTTCCCCACAAGGTTTGTTTCCCCACAAGGTTTGTTTTCCCACAAGGTTTGTTTTCCCACAAGGTTGGTTTTCCCGCAAGGTTGGTTTTCCCACAAGGTTTGTGTTCCCACTGTGTTGGTTTTCCCAAAACGTTCGCTTTCCCACAAGGTTGGTTTTCCCACAAGGTTGGTTTTCCCGCAGGGTTGCTTTCCCCATAAGGTTTGTTTTCCCACAAGGTTTGTTTTCCCACAAGGTTTGTTTTCCCACAAGGTTTGTTTTCCCGAAAGGTTTGTTTCCCCACAAGGTTGGTTTTCCCACAAGGTTGGTTTTCCCGCAGGGTTTGTTTTCCCACAAGGTTAGTTTCCCCGCAAGGTTTGTTTCCCCCCAAGGTTTGTTTTCCCACAAGGATTTTTTTCTCACAAGGTTTGTTTTCCCACTAGGTTTGTTTCCCCGCAAGGTTTCTTTTCCCACAAGGTTTGTTTTCCGCCCAAGGTTGGTTTTCCCGCAAGGTTGGTTTTCCCACAAGGTTTTTTTTCCACTGTGTTGGTTTTCCCAAAAGGTTCGCTTTCCCACAAGGTTGGTTTTCCCACAAGGTTGGTTTTCCCGCAGGGTTGCTTTCCCCATAAGATTGGTTTTCCCACAAGGTTTGTTTTCTCACAAGGTTTGTTTTCCAACTAGGTTGTTTTTCCCACTAGGTTGGTTTTCCCCACAAGGTTTGTTTTCCCACAAGCTTTGTTTTCCCCCAAGGTTGGTTTTCCGGCAAGGTTGGTTTTCCCACAAGGTTTGTTTTCCCACTGTGTTTGTTTCCCCACAAGGTTTGTTTTCCCATAAGATTTGTTTTCCCACAAGGTTTGTTTTCCCATAAGGTTTGTTTTCCCACAAGGTTTGTTTTCCCACAAGGTTGGTTTTCCCGAAAGGTTGGTTTTCCCACAAGGTTTGTTTTCTCACAAGGTTTGTTTTCCCACTAGGTTTGTTTCCCCACAAGGTTTGTTTTCTCACAAGGTTTGTTTTCCCACAAGGTTTGTTTCCCCACAAGGTTTGTTTCCCCACAAGGTTTGTTTCCCCACAAGGTTTGTTTTCCCACAAGGATTGTTTTATCACAAGGTTTGTTTTCCCACTGTGTTGGTTTTCCCAAGAGGTTCGCTTTCCCGCAAGGTTCGCTTTCCCGCAAGGTTGGTTTTCCCACAAGGTTTGTTTTCTCACAAGGTTTGTTTTCCCACTAGGTTTGTTTCCCCACAAGGTTTGTTTTCTCACAAGGTTTGTTTTCCCACAAGGTTTGTTTTCCCACAATGTTTGTTTTCCAACAAGGTTTGTTTTCCCACAAGGTTTGTTTTGCCACAAGGTTGGTTTTCCAGAAAGGTTTGTTTCCCCACAAGGTTTGTTTCCAAACAAGGTTTGTTTTCCCACAAGGATTGTTTCTCACAAGGTTTGTTTTCCCACTGTGTTGGTTTTCCCAAGAGGTTCGCTTTCCCGCAAGGTTTGTTTTCCCACAAGGTTTGTTTTCCCACAAGGTTTGTTTTCCCACTAGGTTTGTTTCCCCACAAGGTTTGTTTTCTCACAAGGTTTGTTTTCCCACAAGGTTTGTTTTCCCACAAGGTTTGTTTTCCCACAAGGTTTGTTTTGCCACAAGGTTGGTTTTCCAGAAAGGTTTGTTTCCCCACAAGGTTGGTTTTCCCACAAGGTTTGTTTCCCCACAAGGTTTGTTTTCCCACAAGGATTGTTTTCTCACAAGGTTTGTTTTCCCACTGTGTTGGTTTTCCCAAGAGGTTCACTTTCCCGCAAGGTTCGCTTTCCCGCAAGGTTGGTTTTCCCACAAGGTTTGTTTTCTCACAAGGTTTGTTTTCCCACTAGGTTTGTTTCCCCACAAGGTTTGTTTTCTCAAAAGGTTTGTTTTCCCACAAGGTTTGTTTCCCCACAAGGTTTGTTTCCCCACAAGGTTTGTTTTTCCACAAGGATTGTTTTCTCACAAGGTTTGTTTTCCCACTGTGTTGGTTTTCCCAAGAGGTTCGCTTTCCCGCAAGGTTCGCTTTCCCGCAAGGTTGGTTTTCCCAAAAGGTTTGTTTACTCACAAGGTTTGTTTTCCCACTAGGTTTGTTTCCCCACAAGGTTGGTTTTCTCACAAGGTTGGTTTTCCCACAAGGTTTGTTTTCCCGAAAGGTTTGTTTCCCCACAAGGTTGGTTTTCCCACAAGGTTGGTTTTCCCGCAGGGTTTGTTTTCCCACAAGGTTAGTTTTCCCGCAAGGTTTGTTTTCCCACAAGGTTTGTTTTCCCCCAAGGTTGGTTTTCCCGCAAGGTTGGTTTTCCCACAAGGTTTTTTTTCCAGTGTGTTGGTTTTCCCAAAAGGTTCGCTTTCCCACAAGGTTGGTTTTCCCACAAGGTTGGTTTTCCCGCAGGGTTGCTTTCCCCATAAGATTGGTTTTCCCACAAGGTTTGTTTTCTCACAAGGTTTGTTTTCCAACTAGGTTGTTTTTCCCACTAGGTTGGTTTTCCCACAAGGTTTGTTTTCCCACAAGCTTTGTTTTCCCCCAAGGTTGGTTTTCCGGCAAGGTTGGTTTTCCCACAAGGTTTGTTTTCCCACTGTGTTTGTTTCCCCACAAGGTTTGTTTTCCCATAAGATTTGTTTTCCCACAAGGTTTGTTTTCCCATAAGGTTTGTTTTCCCACAAGGTTTGTTTTCCCACAAGGTTGGTTTTCCCGAAAGGTTGGTTTTCCCACAAGGTTTGTTTTCTCACAAGGTTTGTTTTCCCACTAGGTTTGTTTCCCCACAAGGTTTGTTTTCTCACAAGGTTTGTTTTCCCACAAGGTTTGTTTCCCCACAAGGTTTGTTTCCCCACAAGGTTTGTTTCCCCACAAGGTTTGTTTTCCCACAAGGATTGTTTTATCACAAGGTTTGTTTTCCCACTGTGTTGGTTTTCCCAAGAGGTTCGCTTTCCCGCAAGGTTCGCTTTCCCGCAAGGTTGGTTCTCCCACAAGGTTTGTTTTCTCACAAGGTTTGTTTTCCCACTAGGTTTGTTTCCCCACAAGGTTTGTTTTCTCACAAGGTTTGTTTTCCCACAAGGTTTGTTTTCCCACAAGGTTTGTTTTCCAACAAGGTTTGTTTTCCCACAAGGTTTGTTTTGCCACAAGGTTGGTTTTCCAGAAAGGTTTGTTTCCCCACAAGGTTTGTTTCCAAACAAGGTTTGTTTTCCCACAAGGATTGTTTTCTCACAAGGTTTGTTTTCCCACTGTGTTGGTTTTCCCAAGAGGTTCGCTTTCCCGCAAGGTTCGCTTTCCCGCAAGGTTTGTTTTCCCACAAGGTTTGTTTTCCCACAAGGTTTGTTTTCCCACTAGGTTTGTTTCCCCACAAGGTTTGTTTTCTCACAAGGTTTGTTTTCCCACAAGGTTTGTTTTCCCACAAGGTTTGTTTTCCCACAAGGTTTGTTTTGCCACAAGGTTGGTTTTCCAGAAAGGTTTGTTTCCCCACAAGGTTGGTTTTCCCACAAGGTTTGTTTCCCCACAAGGTTTGTTTTCCCACAAGGATTGTTTTCTCACAAGGTTTGTTTTCCCACTGTGTTGGTTTTCCCAAGAGGTTCGCTTTCCCGCAAGGTTCGCTTTCCCGCAAGGTTGGTTTTCCCACAAGGTTTGTTTTCTCACAAGGTTTGTTTTCCCACTAGGTTTGTTTCCCCACAAGGTTTGTTTTCTCAAAAGGTTTGTTTTCCCACAAGGTTTGTTTCCCCACAAGGTTTGTTTCCCCACAAGGTTTGTTTTTCCACAAGGATTGTTTTCTCACAAGGTTTGTTTTCCCACTGTGTTGGTTTTCCCAAGAGGTTCGCTTTCCCGCAAGGTTCGCTTTCCCGCAAGGTTGGTTTTCCCACAAGGTTTGTTTACTCACAAGGTTTGTTTTCCCACTAGGTTTGTTTCCCCACAAGGTTGGTTTTCCCACAAGGTTGGTTTTCCCACAAGGTTTGTTTTCCCGAAAGGTTTGTTTCCCCACAAGGTTGGTTTTCCCACAAGGTTGGTTTTCCCGCAGGGTTTGTTTTCCCACAAGGTTAGTTTTCCCGCAAGGTTTGTTTTCCCACAAGGTTAGTTTTCCCACAAGGTTTGTTTCCCCACAAGGTTTGTTTCTCCACAGGGTTTGTTTTCCCACAAGGATGGTTTTCTCACAAGGTTTGTTTTCCCACTGTGTTGGTTTTCCCAAAAGGTTCGCTTTCCCGCAAGGTTGGTTTTCCCACAAGGTTGGTTTTCCCGCAGGGTTTGTTTCCCCATAACGTTGGTTTTCCCACAAGGTTTGTTTTCCCGCAGGGTTTGTTTTCCCACAAGGTTAGTTTCCCCGAAAGGTTTGTTTCCCCACAAGGTTTGTTTTCCCACAAGGGTTGTTTTCTCACAAGGTTTGTTTTCCCACTAGGTTTGTTTCCCCACAAGGTGTGTTTTCCCACAAGGTTTGTTTTCCCCAAAGGTTGGTTTTCCCGCATGGTTGGTTTTCCCACAAGGTTTGTTTTCCCACTGTGTTGGTTTTCCCAAAAGGTTCGCTTTCCCACAAGGTTGGTTTTCCCACAAGGTTGGTTTTCCCGCAGGGTTGCTTTCACCATAAGGTTGGTTTTCCCACAAGGTTTGTTTTCTCACAAGGTTTGTTTTCCCACTAGGTTGTTTTTCCCACTAGGTTGGTTTTCCCACAAGGTTTGTTTTCCCACAAGCTTTATTTTCCCCAGAGGTTGGTTTTCCCGCAAGGTTGGTTTTCCCACAAGGTTTGTTTTCCCACTGTGTTGGTTTTCCCAAAAGGTTCGCTTTCCCGCAAGGTTGGTTTTCCCATAAGGTTTGTTTCCCCACAAGGTTTGTTTTCCCATAAGGTTTGTTTTCCCACAAGGTTTGTTATCCCACAAGGTTTGTTTTCCCACAAGGTTTGTTTTCCCACAAGGTTGGTTTTCCCGCAAGGTTGGTTTTCCCACAAGGTTTGTGTTCCCACTGTGTTGGTTTTCCCAAAACGTTCGCTTTCCCACAAGGTTGGTTTTCCCACAAGGTTGGTTTTCCCGCAGGGTTGCTTTCCCCATAAGGTTTGTTTTCCCACAAGGTTTGTTTTCCCACAAGGTTTGTTTTCCCACAAGGTTTGTTTTCCCGAAAGGTTTGTTTCCCCACAAGGTTGGTTTTCCCACAAGGTTGGTTTTCCCGCAGGGTTTGTTTTCCCACAAGGTTAGTTTCCCCGCAAGGTTTGTTTCCCCCCAAGGTTTGTTTTCCCACAAGGATTTTTTTCTCACAAGGTTTGTTTTCCCACTAGGTTTGTTTCCCCGCAAGGTTTCTTTTCCCACAAGGTTTGTTTTCCCCCAAGGTTGGTTTTCCCGCAAGGTTGGTTTTCCCACAAGGTTTTTTTTCCACTGTGTTGGTTTTCCCAAAAGGTTCGCTTTCCCACAAGGTTGGTTTTCCCACAAGGTTGGTTTTCCCGCAGGGTTGCTTTCCCCATAAGATTGGTTTTCCCACAAGGTTTGTTTTCTCACAAGGTTTGTTTTCCAACTAGGTTGTTTTTCCCACTAGGTTGGTTTTCCCACAAGGTTTGTTTTCCCACAAGCTTTGTTTTCCCCCAAGGTTGGTTTTCCGGCAAGGTTGGTTTTCCCACAAGGTTTGTTTTCCCACTGTGTTTGTTTCCCCACAAGGTTTGTTTTCCCATAAGATTTGTTTTCCCACAAGGTTTGTTTTCCCATAAGGTTTGTTTTCCAACAAGGTTTGTTTTCCCACAAGGTTGGTTTTCCCGAAAGGTTGGTTTTCCCACAAGGTTTGTTTTCTCACAAGGTTTGTTTTCCCACTAGGTTTGTTTCCCCACAAGGTTTGTTTTCTCACAAGGTTTGTTTTCCCACAAGGTTTGTTTCCCCACAAGGTTTGGTTCCCCACAAGGTTTGTTTCCCCACAAGGTTTGTTTTCCCACAAGGATTGTTTTATCACAAGGTTTTTTTTCCCACTGTGTTGGTTTTCCCAAGAGGTTCGCTTTCCCGCAAGGTTCGCTTTCCCGCAAGGTTGGTTTTCCCACAAGGTTTGTTTTCTCACAAGGTTTGTTTTCCCACTAGGTTTGTTTCCCCACAAGGTTTGTTTTCTCACAAGGTTTGTTTTCCCACAAGGTTTGTTTTCCCACAAGGTTTGTTTTCCAACAAGGTTTGTTTTCCCACAAGGTTTGTTTTGCCACAAGGTTGGTTTTCCAGAAAGGTTTGTTTCCCCACAAGGTTTGTTTCCAAACAAGGTTTGTTTTCCCACAAGGATTGTTTTCTCACAAGGTTTGTTTTCCCACTGTGTTGGTTTTCCCAAGAGGTTCGCTTTCCCGCAAGGTTCGCTTTCCCGCAAGGTTTGTTTTCCCACAAGGTTTGTTTTCCCACAAGGTTTGTTTTCCCACTAGGTTTGTTTCCCCACAAGGTTTGTTTTCTCACAAGGTTTGTTTTCCCACAAGGTTTGTTTTCCCACAAGGTTTGTTTTCCCACAAGGTTTGTTTTGCCACAAGGTTGGTTTTCCAGAAAGGTTTGTTTCCCCACAAGGTTGGTTTTCCCACAAGGTTTGTTTACCCACAAGGTTTGTTTTCCCACAAGGATTGTTTTCTCACAAGGTTTGTTTTCCCACTGTGTTGGTTTTCCCAAGAGGTTCGCTTTCCCGCAAGGTTCGCTTTCCCGCAAGGTTGGTTTTCCCACAAGGTTTGTTTTCTCACAAGGTTTGTTTTCCCACTAGGTTTGTTTCCCCACAAGGTTTGTTTTCTCAAAAGGTTTGTTTTCCCACAAGGTTTGTTTCCCCACAAGGTTTGTTTCCCCACAAGGTTTGTTTTTCCACAAGGATTGTTTTCTCACAAGGTTTGTTTTCCCACTGTGTTGGTTTTCCCAAGAGGTTCGCTTTCCCGCAAGGTTCGCTTTCCCGCAAGGTTGGTTTTCCCACAAGGTTTGTTTACTCACAAGGTTTGTTTTCCCACTAGGTTTGTTTCCCCACAAGGTTGGTTTTCCCACAAGGTTGGTTTTCCCACAAGGTTTGTTTTCCCGAAAGGTTTGTTTCCCCACAAGGTTGGTTTTCCCACAAGGTTGGTTTTCCCGCAGGGTTTGTTTTCCCACAAGGTTAGTTTTCCCGCAAGGTTTGTTTTCCCACAAGGTTTGTTTTCCCCCAAGGTTGGTTTTCCCGCAAGGTTGCTTTTCCCACAAGGTTTTTTTTCCACTGTGTTGGTTTTCCCAAAAGGTTCGCTTTCCCACAAGGTTGGTTTTCCCACAAGGTTGGTTTTCCCGCAGGGTTGCTTTCCCCATAAGATTGGTTTTCCCACAAGGTTTGTTTTCTCACAAGGTTTGTTTTCCAACTAGGTTGTTTTTCCCACTAGGTTGGTTTTCCCACAAGGTTTGTTTTCCCACAAGCTTTGTTTTCCCCCAAGGTTGGTTTTCCGGCAAGGTTGGTTTTCCCACAAGGTTTGTTTTCCCACTGTGTTTGTTTCCCCACAAGGTTTGTTTTCCCATAAGATTTGTTTTCCCACAAGGTTTTTTTTCCCATAAGGTTTGTTTTCCCACAAGGTTTGTTTTCCCACAAGGTTGGTTTTCCCGAAAGGTTGGTTTTCCCACAAGGTTTGTTTTCTCACAAGGTTTGTTTTCCCACTAGGTTTGTTTCCCCACAAGGTTTGTTTTCTCACAAGGTTTGTTTTCCCACAAGGTTTGTTTCCCCACAAGGTTTGTTTCCCCACAAGGTTTGTTTCCCCACAAGGTTTGTTTTCCCACAAGGATTGTTTTATCACAAGGTTTGTTTTCCCACTGTGTTGGTTTTCCCAAGAGGTTCGCTTTCCCGCAAGGTTCGCTTTCCCGCAAGGTTGGTTTTCCCACAAGGTTTGTTTTCTCACAAGGTTTGTTTTCCCACTAGGTTTGTTTCCCCACAAGGTTTGTTTTCTCACAAGGTTTGTTTTCCCACAAGGTTTGTTTTCCCACAAGGTTTGTTTTCCAACAAGGTTTGTTTTCCCACAAGGTTTGTTTTGCCACAAGGTTGGTTTTCCAGAAAGGTTTGTTTCCCCACAAGGTTTGTTTCCAAACAAGGTTTGTTTTCCCACAAGGATTGTTTTCTCACAAGGTTTGTTTTCCCACTGTGTTGGTTTTCCCAAGAGGTTCGCTTTCCCGCAAGGTTCGCTTTCCCGCAAGGTTTGTTTTCCCACAAGGTTTGTTTTCCCACAAGGTTTGTTTTCCCACTAGGTTTGTTTCCCCACAAGGTTTGTTTTCTCACAAGGTTTGTTTTCCCACAAGGTTTGTTTTCCCACAAGGTTTGTTTTCCCACAAATTGTTTTGCCACAAGGTTGGTTTTCCAGAAAGGTTTGTTTCCCCACAAGGTTGGTTTTCCCACAAGGTTTGTTTCCCCACAAGGTTTGTTTTCCCACAAGGATTGTTTTCTCACAAGGTTTGTTTTCCCACTGTGTTGGTTTTCCCAAGAGGTTCGCTTTCCCGCAAGGTTCGCTTTCCCGCAAGGTTGGTTTTCCCCCAAGGTTTGTTTTCTCACAAGGTTTGTTTTCCCACTAGGTTTGTTTCCCCACAAGGTTTGTTTTCTCAAAAGGTTTGTTTTCCCACAAGGTTTGTTTCCCCACAAGGTTTGTTTCCCCACAAGGTTTGTTTTTCCACAAGGATTGTTTTCTCACAAGGTTTGTTTTCCCACTGTGTTGGTTTTCCCAAGAGGTTCGCTTTCCCGCAAGGTTCGCTTTCCCGCAAGGTTGGTTTTCCCACAAGGTTTGTTTACTCACAAGGTTTGTTTTCCCACTAGGTTTGTTTCCCCACAAGGTTGGTTTTCCCACAAGGTTGGTTTTCCCACAAGGTTTGTTTTCCCGAAAGGTTTGTTTCCCCACAAGGTTGGTTTTCCCACAAGGTTGGTTTTCCCGCAGGGTTTGTTTTCCCACAAGGTTAGTTTTCCCGCAAGGTTTGTTTTCCCACAAGGTTAGTTTTCCCACAAGGTTTGTTTCCCCACAAGGTTTGTTTCCCCACAGGGTTTGTTTTCCCACAAGGATGGTTTTCTCACAAGGTTTGTTTTCCCACTGTGTTGGTTTTCCCAAAACGTTCGCTTTCCCGCAAGGTTGGTTTTCCCACAAGGTTGGTTTTCCCGCAGGGTTTGTTTCCCCATAACGTTGGTTTTCCCACAAGGTTTGTTTTCCCGCAGGGTTTGTTTTCCCACAAGGTTAGTTTCCCCGAAAGGTTTGTTTCCCCACAAGGTTTGTTTTCCCACAAGGGTTGTTTTCTCACAAGGTTTGTTTTCCCACTAGGTTTGTTTCCCCACAAGGTGTGTTTTCCCACAAGGTTGGTTTTCCCGCAGGGTTTGTTTTCCCACAAGGTTAGTTTTCACGCAAGGTTTGTTTTCCCACAAGGTTAGTTTTCCCACAAGGTTTGTTTCCCCACAAGGTTTGTTTCCCCACAAGGTTTGTTTTCCCACAAGGATTGTTTTCTCACAAGGTTTGTTTTCCCACTGTGTTGGTTTTCCCAAGAGGTTCGCTTTCCCGCAAGGTTCGCTTTCCCGCAAGGTTGGTTTTCCCACAAGGTTTGTTTACTCACAAGGTTTGTTTTCCCACAAGGTTTGTTTTCTCACAAGGTTTGTTTTCCCACAAGGTTTGTTTTCCCACAAGGTTTGTTTTGCCACAAGGTTGGTTTTCCAGAAAGGTTTGTTTCCCCACAAGGTTGGTTTTCCCACAAGGTTTGTTTCCCCACAAGGTTTGTTTTCCCACAAGGATTGTTTTCTCACAAGGTTTGTTTTCCCACTGTGTTGGTTTTCCCAAGAGGTTCGCTTTCCCGCAAGGTTCGCTTTCCCGCAAGGTTGGTTTTCCCACAAGGTTTGTTTTCTCACAAGGTTTGTTTTCCCACTAGGTTTGTTTCCCCACAAGGTTTGTTTTCTCAAAAGGTTTGTTTTCCCACAAGGTTTGTTTCCCCACAAGGTTTGTTTCCCCACAAGGTTTGTTTTTCCACAAGGATTGTTTTCTCACAAGGTTTGTTTTCCCACTGTGTTGGTTTTCCCAAGAGGTTCGCTTTCCCGCAAGGTTCGCTTTCCCGCAAGGTTGGTTTTCCCACAAGGTTTGTTTACTCACAAGGTTTGTTTTCCCACTAGGTTTGTTTCCCCACAAGGTTGGTTTTCCCACAAGGTTGGTTTTCCCACAAGGTTTGTTTTCCCGAAAGGTTTGTTTCCCCACAAGGTTGGTTTTCCCACAAGGTTGGTTTTCCCGCAGGGTTTGTTTTCCCACAAGGTTAGTTTTCCCGCAAGGTTTGTTTTCCCACAAGGTTTGTTTTCCCCCAAGGTTGGTTTTCCCGCAAGGTTGGTTTTCCCACAAGGTTTTTTTTCCACTGTGTTGGTTTTCCCAAAAGGTTCGCTTTCCCACAAGGTTGGTTTTCCCACAAGGTTGGTTTTCCCGCAGGGTTGCTTTCCCCATAAGATTGGTTTTCCCACAAGGTTTGTTTTCTCACAAGGTTTGTTTTCCAACTAGGTTGTTTTTCCCACTAGGTTGGTTTTCCCACAAGGTTTGTTTTCCCACAAGCTTTGTTTTCCCCCAAGGTTGGTTTTCCGGCAAGGTTGGTTTTCCCACAAGGTTTGTTTTCCCACTGTGTTTGTTTCCCCACAAGGTTTGTTTTCCCATAAGATTTGTTTTCCCACAAGGTTTGTTTTCCCATAAGGTTTGTTTTCCCACAAGGTTTGTTTTCCCACAAGGTTGGTTTTCCCGAAAGGTTGGTTTTCCCACAAGGTTTGTTTTCTCACAAGGTTTGTTTTGCCACTAGGTTTGTTTCCCCACAAGGTTTGTTTTCTCACAAGGTTTGTTTTCCCACAAGGTTTGTTTCCCCACAAGGTTTGTTTCCCCACAAGGTTTGTTTCCCCACAAGGTTTGTTTTCCCACAAGGATTGTTTTATCACAAGGTTTGTTTTCCCACTGTGTTGGTTTTCCCAAGAGGTTCGCTTTCCCGCAAGGTTCGCTTTCCCGCAAGGTTGGTTTTCCCACAAGGTTTGTTTTCTCACAAGGTTTGTTTTCCCACTAGGTTTGTTTCCCCACAAGGTTTGTTTTCTCACAAGGTTTGTTTTCCCACAAGGTTTGTTTTCCCACAAGGTTTGTTTTCCAACAAGGTTTGTTTTCCCACAAGGTTTGTTTTGCCACAAGGTTGGTTTTCCAGAAAGGTTTGTTTCCCCACAAGGTTTGTTTCCAAACAAGGTTTGTTTTCCCACAAGGATTGTTTTCTCACAAGGTTTGTTTTCCCACTGTGTTGGTTTTCCCAAGAGGTTCGCTTTCCCGCAAGGTTCGCTTTCCCGCAAGGTTTGTTTTCCCACAAGGTTTGTTTTCCCACAAGGTTTGTTTTCCCACTAGGTTTGTTTCCCCACAAGGTTTGTTTTCTCACAAGGTTTGTTTTCCCACAAGGTTTGTTTTCCCACAAGGTTTGTTTTCCCACAAGGTTTGTTTTGCCACAAGGTTGGTTTTCCAGAAAGGTTTGTTTCCCCACAAGGTTGGTTTTCCCACAAGGTTTGTTTCCCCACAAGGTTTGTTTTCCCACAAGGATTGTTTTCTCACAAGGTTTGTTTTCCCACTGTGTTGGTTTTCCCAAGAGGTTCGCTTTCCCGCAAGGTTCGCTTTCCCGCAAGGTTGGTTTTCCCACAAGGTTTGTTTTCTCACAAGGTTTGTTTTCCCACTAGGTTTGTTTCCCCACAAGGTTTGTTTTCTCAAAAGGTTTGTTTTCCCACAAGGTTTGTTTCCCCACAAGGTTTGTTTTTCCACAAGGATTGTTTTCTCACAAGGTTTGTTTTCCCACTGTGTTGGTTTTCCCAAGAGGTTCGTTTTCCCGCAAGGTTCGCTTTCCCGCAAGGTTGGTTTTCCCAAAAGGTTTGTTTACTCACAAGGTTTGTTTTCCCACTAGGTTTGTTTCCCCACAAGGTTGGTTTTCCCACAAGGTTGGTTTTCCCACAAGGTTTGTTTTCCCGAAAGGTTTGTTTCCCTACAAGGTTGGTTTTCCCACAAGGTTGGTTTTCCCGCAGGGTTTGTTTTCCCACAAGGTTAGTTTTCCCGCAAGGTTTGTTTTCCCACAAGGTTAGTTTTCCCACAAGGTTTGTTTCCCCACAAGGTTTGTTTCCCCACAGGGTTTGTTTTCCCACAAGGATGGTTTTCTCACAAGGTTTGTTTTCCCACTGTGTTGGTTTTCCCAAAAGGTTCGCTTTCCCGCAAGGTTGGTTTTCCCACAAGGTTGGTTTTCCCGCAGGGTTTGTTTCCCCATAACGTTGGTTTTCCCACAAGGTTTGTTTTCCCGCAGGGTTTGTTTTCCCACAAGGTTAGTTTCCCCGAAAGGTTTGTTTCCCCACAAGGTTTGTTTTCCCACAAGGGGTGTTTTCTCACAAGGTTTGTTTTCCCACTAGGTTTGTTTCCCCACAAGGTGTGTTTTCCCACAAGGTTTGTTTTCCCCAAAGGTTGGTTTTCCCGCATGGTTGGTTTTCCCACAAGGTTTGTTTTCCCACTTTGTTGGTTTTCCCAAAAGGTTCGCTTTCCCACAAGGTTGGTTTTCCCACAAGGTTGGTTTTCCCGCAGGGTTGCTTTCACCATAAGGTTGGTTTTCCCACAAGGTTTGTTTTCTCACAAGGTTTGTTTTCCCACTAGGTTGTTTTTCCCACTAGGTTGGTTTTCCCACAAGGTTTGTTTTCCCACAAGCTTTGTTTTCCCCCAAGGTTGGTTTTCCCGCAAGGTTGGTTTTCCCACACGGTTTGTTTTCCCACTGTGTTGGTTTTCCCAAAAGGTTCGCTTTCCCGCAAGGTTGGTTTTCCCACAAGGTTTGTTTCCCCGCAAGGTCTGTTTTCCCATAAGGTTTGTTTTCCCACAAGATTTGTTTTCCCACAAGGTTTGTTTTCCCACAAGGTTTGTTTTCCCACTAGGTTGTTTTTCCCGAAAGGTTTGTTTCCCCACAAGGTTTCTTTCCCCATAAGGTTGGTTTTCCCACAAGGTTTGTTTTCTCACAAGGTTTGTTTTCCCACAAGGTTTGTTTTCCCACAAGGTTTGTTTTCCCAAAAGGTTCGCTTTCCCCCAAGGTTGGTTTTCCCGCAAGGTTGGTTTTCCCACAAGGTTTGTTTCCCCGCAAGGTCTGTTTTCCCATAAGGTTTGTTTTCCCACAAGGTTTGTTTTCCCACAAGGTTTGTTTTCCCACAAGGTTTGTTTTCCCACTAGGTTGGTTTTCCCGAAAGGTTTGTTTCCCCACAAGGTTTCTTTCCCCATAAGGTTGGTTTTCCCACAAGGTTTGTTTTCTCACAAGGTTTGTTTTCCCACTAGGTTTGTTTCCCCACAAGGTTTGTTTTCCCACAAGGTTTGTTTTCCCCCAAGGTTGGTTTTCCCGCAAGGTTGGTTTTCCCACAAGGTTTGTTTTCCCACTGTGTTGGTTTTCCCAAAAGGTTCGCTTTCCCACAAGGTTGGTTTTCCCACAAGGTTGGTTTTCCCGCAGGGTTGCTTTCCCCATAAGGTTGGTTTTCCCACAAGGTTTGTTTTCTCACAAGGTTTGTTTTCCCACTAGGCTGTTTTTTCCCACTAGGTTGGTTTTCCCACAAGGTTTGTTTTCCGACAAGCTTTGTTTTCCCCCAAGGTTGGTTTTCCCGCAAGGTTGGTTTTCCCACAAGGTTTGTTTTCCCACTGTGTTGGTTTTCCCAAAAGGTTCGCTTTCCCGCAAGGTTGGTTTTCCCAAAAGGTTTGTTTCCCCACAAGGTTTGTTTTCCCATAACGTTTGTTTTCCCACAAGGTTTGTTTTCCCACAAGGTTTGTTTTCCCACAAGGTTTGTTTTCCCACAAGGTTGGTTTTCCCGCAAGGTTGGTTTTCCCACAAGGTTTGTTTTCTCACAAGGTTTGTTTTCCAACTAGGTTGTTTTTCCCACTAGGTTGGTTTTTCCACAAGGTTTGTTTTCCCACAAGGTTTGTTTTCCCACAAGGTTTGTTTTCCCGAAAGGTTTGTTTCCCCACAAGGTTGGTTTTCCCACAAGGTTTGTTTTCTCACAAGGTTTGTTTTCCAACTAGGTTGTTTTTCCCACTAGGTTGGTTTTCCCACAAGGTTTGTTTTCCCACAAGCTTTGTTTTCCCCCAAGGTTGGTTTTCCGGCAAGGTTGGTTTTCCCACAAGGTTTGTTTTCCCACTGTATTTGTTTCCCCACAAGGTTTGTTTTCCCATAAGATTTGTTTTCCCACAAGGTTTGTTTTCCCATAAGGTTTGTTTTCCCACAAGGTTTGTTTTCCCACAAGGTTGGTTTTCCCGAAAGGTTGGTTTTCCCACAAGGTTTGTTTTCTCACAAGGTTTGTTTTCCCACTGTGTTGGTTTTCCCAAGAGGTTCGCTTTCCCGCAAGGTTCGTTTTCCCGCAAGGTTTGTTTTCCCACTAGGTTTGTTTCCCCACAAGGTTTGTTTTCTCACAAGGTTTGTTTTCCCACAAGGTTTGTTTTCCCACAAGGTTTGTTTTCCCACAAGGTTTGTTTTGCCACAAGGTTGGTTTTCCAGAAAGGTTTGTTTCCCCACAAGGTTGGTTTTCCCACAAGGTTTGTTTCCCCACAAGGTTTGTTTTCCCACAAGGATTGTTTTCTCACAAGGTTTGTTTTCCCACTGTGTTGGTTTTCCCAAGAGGTTCGCTTTCCCGCAAGGTTCGCTTTCCCGCAAGGTTTGTTTTCTCACAAGGTTTGTTTTCCCACTAGGTTTGTTTCCCCACAAGGTTTGTTTTCTCACAAGGTTTGTTTTCCCACAAGGTTTGTTTTCCCACAAGGTTTGTTTTCCCACAAGGTTTGTTTTGCCACAAGGTTGGTTTTCCAGAAAGGTTTGTTTCCCCACAAGGTTGGTTTTCCCACAAGGTTTGTTTCCCCACAAGGTTTGTTTTCCCACAAGGATTGTTTTCTCACAAGGTTTGTTTTCCCACTGTGTTGGTTTTCCCAAGAGGTTCGCTTTCCCGCAAGGTTCGCTTTCCCGCAAGGTTTGTTTTCTCACAAGGTTTGTTTTCCCACTAGGTTTGTTTCCCCACAAGGTTTGTTTTCTCACAAGGTTTGTTTTCCCACAAGGTTTGTTTTCCCACAAGGTTTGTTTTCCCACAAGGTTTGTTTTGCCACAAGGTTGGTTTTCCAGAAAGGTTTGTTTCCCCACAAGGTTGGTTTTCCCACAAGGTTTGTTTCCCCACAAGGTTTGTTTTCCCACAAGGATTGTTTTCTCACAAGGTTTGTTTTCCCACTGTGTTGGTTTTCCCAAGAGGTTCGCTTTCCCGCAAGGTTCGCTTTCCCGCAAGGTTGGTTTTCCCACAAGGTTTGTTTTCTCACAAGGTTTGTTTTCCTGTAATACGGAAGAATGAGATGCGGTATACTCGCGATCGGTAGCGTGGGGGAGGCTCGTGGGGTCTATCTCCTAGGGCTTGTAGAGTTGAACAAACTAGGGTTACAATGTACTTTATTAATGAATGCACTTACAGTTCAGTGGTTACCAAGTAGTCGTTAATCCATACGTAGGTACTCCTCAAATAACGATACGGCAAATACTTATCAACGGTATAGCAACACTGCTAATCTTAAGTTCGACTGACCCCCTTAAACGTGGAGAATCTTACTTATATACATAATTAACCGATACACTAAAACCAGGCACTAGCCCACCAGCAGACTTGGTAAAAACTGTCTTCATGGTATTCTTGAAGTCGGTAAATCCAAGTGAGCCGGTCAGGACTCAGTCCCTCGGCTATGGCTCACGCTCGCTAGCTCGCGGTTCTGAAAGGGCAAGTCGGCTGGTGCGCATTTGTGCAGAGGTTTCATAGTTAAAATAGAGGGGCGTAAACTACGTCAGTACAGTCCTCCCACCTTACCAGCTTTAGCCCTCCGGGCTAATTATTATCTACAACTCCCTATAGGCTAAATAGCACAAAAACCCGATACATACATAAAATCGTTGATACCTCGGGTATCAGAGGCGGGATCCCCTGAAAGGGTGCCCCTTAATGACAATAAGTACATATACAAATAAAAATAGAAAAAAAATATTATAGATGAAGGCGGCGAATGTTTTTTTCCAAGTCCTCTCAAGGAGTGCTCGGATTCTGCCGCCAGACTATCTTTAACTGCGCATCCACCCACTCCCCTTTCACCTTCGGATGAAGAGTCTTGTCTGGGAGCGTGGAATAAAAAATAATATGCACCGCCTTTCTAAAGAACAACACATTTTGGCACCCGCTCGCGAATCCAAAAGAGATCTAATTCTGAATATGGTAAAATTTTCTATTCCGTGATTTTACAAGATTCACTGCATCTCCCCCCGCGCGCACTGCCCAATCGATTCCGACCCACACTACTCACTCTACTTTATCTGCCAAAGAGGTTGCATAGAGGACACTACTGCTTGTATGCTGCTGTGGCCTGGTTCTCCTTCCGAGGTATCTGTTGGTGAGTGTTTTAAGGGTGTGGCACCCTTACTTCCCAGCAGGAGGGCCATGGTAGTTGTTTGTCCTCTCTTCCAAAAGGGTATCGTCGGCTTAGTGCTTTCGGGTGGGTGTCGGAGAGCGGAAAGTGCAGAGCGTCGGTCCGGAGTGTGCAGCTCATCTGGTCATGGTAGTCCTGTAAAAGTAATTGCGCAGTATCAGATTTCTTTTTAGTGGTTCTCTGGCTGGTGCGAGTGTTGTTTACGGTTGCCCAGTTTGTGGGTCATATGTACATTTTGAGTCAAAACGACGGGAAACTGACACTACATAAAGCTACTTAAAAACAACTCATAAAATGTTGAGAGGTCTGGTAAGGTGAGAACTTGGACGAATTTAAATGATCGCAAGGTCGATCTTTTTTTGTTCAGATTTCATTTATTTTCTAGGTTCAAGGTTGAATGTAAATCGAGCATAATACAACCGAAAGCCTTACATGCTAGGCGATGCTACATTACGTTTTTTTTCCAATCGCGTATCTACATTCGCAAGCCTCCTCTAATACTGTTCTTTAAGCATAAAGCGACAAAATCAAGCGGCAATCACAGTCATTTGTTCGTGCAGAATTCGCAAGTCCGCGGCGCGGTTACTATTGGACTTGCTTCCTCAATATAGAAAAAAAAAAAAAAAAAAAACATATTTAGCGTGCATATTCTACAGACGTGCCGACGGTTATATGGTTATGGCTCATGCATTAGTTATTTAAACAAGCTGGAATCAAAGCTGAAGTCACCGGGATGCATAGAATGGGTAACGTCATTGAGAATGCCCCAACATTCTAGGTCGGCTAGTGTTGGGAGCATCTCGGCTTCCAAAGCCTCGGATGGTTCAGTGACCAGTTCTTCCATAACAGTATGGAATTCGTTCGGTCCAGATGGGGTTCCATCTGTCATACATTCCTGTGGATGGCCGGGGTCTGAGATTGACTCATTCGACATTTCTTCCGGTGTCGGTAAACTCGATTTTGACTTTTTTTCCACGGTCGGATCACTACGTGTTTTCGTTCGATGTGTATACCTTCTTTTCGCGGACTCTCTACTGGCATAATGTGGGGAGAGGACACACACTCTCCCTTCTTGTCCATTAGTCTGGCTCTGTATTTTTTTTATAAGGACCTTTAACTCGTCCATATATTCCTTCTTCTGTTCCCCTAGCAATTTTATGGTTGGGCCCTGTGTCGACATGGCTAGTAGCATGTCCAATGACCACGGCACAACCGACGTTGGGCATCGACGATCGTTGACGGGCCAACTTTTCCCGTCAATCTTCGGTTCTATCACCCTTAAACTACTTTTTGAGATTCCTAATACGAAATCAGGTGGTAGGCACTTCTCTACCTCAGCCATGGGTATGCGGGATCGTTCTGCTGCGTGTATTAATGTGTCACTGTTACTTTTTAGGATGGTCCGGTTTATCATGTTCAATGTTTTTTTCACTTCACACGCTAGGTTAAAACCGAGAAGACAGGCCTCACATGGTGTTAAAACACATGCTCTTTCCGTCAATTGTTCGAACAAGGCGTGTATTGCCTGGACGGTAGCCGGAACTTCCACGGTTCTTGTACTGCTTTTGGGTTTATCCATTTCCACTTACGGTTACTTAGATCTCACACGGATGAATTCATAGACTGGACTTATTTTGTCTTTTCTAAAGCTCATTCATACTTCCCAAAAAACTGCTTACTTCTACAAAAATACTTGGGAAGGTCGGGTGTAATAACTTGGACGAATTTAGTTTGCTTGCTGACGTTTACAAAAATGGTATCTCGACTTCAGGAGGGAAAAGAAATAAAACAGAAATTTGATCCTACTGAGTTTCCGGTAATAATTTCCACAGAGACTCGTTCCATCCACAGAGCTCAGTCCAGGTTTTGTCAGTGTATGTTAATATTTTTGGATACTTAAGAAGTTGAGGGGGGGAGAATCTCGTCGAGAAAATTTGATAAAGAAAAGGATACTGAAAACGCACTTTATGGGGGTAAGTCCATTTTTTTTGTTTAGCTTGTCTGATCGTGGGGGGGTCTATTAGGTCGTTTCTTGCAAGTTCCTTGTGGGCAATATCTGAAGTACAAAAATCGTAAAACGGTACAGATTAAAATGATGCCCACCGTTCCGACTGCTAATGTGCCAATCACGGAAGTTAGGGGGTGTAACTGTTGCGAATAATACTTGAGCCTGTCTGATTCACGCGTTAAGATTGGGATTTGGTTATTAATGGCGTCTCGAACTTGATCCAACGAGACGTCTTCTCCGATCGCCATTCCGACTGGTGTTTGTTTGTCGGTTTCTCTGTTTACTAGGAACGTTTCTGTCCAATTTGAACTGATAGTATTTAGGAGACTCAAGTTTAGATTTGGGTGGTGGTAGATATCTGGGATTAGGTCTTTGACGGTTAATGCTACAAAGGGTGAAGCGATTTTCGCGTATCCGGTGGTTAGTTGGCAACCCTGGGAGATTTTGATGGTCCCTAACCCAACTAATTTTTTCCGCATTTCCAGGGATGGGGTGATCGTGTTTGTCGAGTTGTGACACACGATCGTCACATCGGTTTCCACTGGTAAACTATAGGCCCAGTTCTCTCCGTCTAAACGAAGGAAGGTCTGTTGTGAAGTTTCAGAGATTACACCTTGGCATGAAGTGGAGATCTCCTCACCATTTCCCAGGTAAGATTCCATTAGACAATTTGTCCGAGAGCGCATATAAATTGGGAATCGAGATTGGCAGACAAAAATGGGGAAATCAAAACAGGATGCTAACTCTTCTTGTGGAAGGATGGCATAGCGTTGCTCGTCTTGACTGACCAAAAATTTGTCCGTGGGAACCGTGATTTTAAGCGTTACTTTTGAATTTCCCATTAACGTTGGTAGGCTATTTACTGTGAAAATCTTGAATCTAAGTGACGTGTCCACAAGGGGTACCAGAAGTACGGAGTAGAGGTGCCCATCCAAGATAATGAGGGTCGTTTGCATCTTGATGTAATACAGTAATAGAGTATCTCCCGAGAGAGGGATTGGTAACTTCATTCCGTACGGCATACGTATACTGATTTCGTTCAGTATTTCAAATAACGTCTGGGGGGCAATAAAATCGGTACTCAGTTTTCCGTTTAACAAACTGATAAGAGTTACCTCGACTTTACTCAAGTCTGTTACGACATTTAATAAAGACGAGGAGATAATCTCCAACGAAGTCAGCATCATCAAATTCAATGAACTAAGGGTATAAACTTCCGAGCTGAGTTCGCCGAGTGTGGTCACAATTTTTTGTACTTGTTGTGTCAGTGTCTCGAGCTTTTTCCCTTGCTTGTCCGATATGCTTGTGAACATGCTCTGTATGTGCAGCGTGTTATTAAAGATTTCCTGCATGCCCAGTAATGACTCTTGCAGTGTTCTGATTTCCTGGTCAGTCCCCAGTGAAAAGATCCTGCTAATGATTTGTCCTGCTACGGGGAATAGTCCTGATGCCCTCGGATTACGGTGAAGTTTTCCGTTGATTGGGCTCTCGTCCCTAAAGAATGTGTCCTGCATTCGGGTAACTGTCTCTTCTATTTTTGCACACTGTTCGCGGTACAATGAAAAGAGTAACTTTATTCTTTTCGCGAGAAGTTCCTCTACCTGTGGCATACTTGGGCCAGCCTGTATGTTCCCGTGTCTGTGTACTATACCCGCCATGTCTTTGCTCATTTTCTCTAACTCCGTTTCAAGTGGCGTGAGGGCGTCTTCGATTTTTTTTGTTTCTTGTGCCAGACCTTTCAATGGGTTCGCATCTAATCTTAACAGAATTTTCCAAGTTACTGTGGATAGGGCTAACTCACCCGTCTGTTCGAAGAATATCCCATGATTTATTTTGGTTCCATGCGTGTTGTCTGTTTGGGTTCCCAAAAACAGGAGGATGCTGATAGCGGTGACAGTTTTTAACATTGTCCCTGCAAGAGATACAATCTCATGACTATTTGGTTTTAATTTAATCTCGGGAAGGTTTATTGTTAAGGTTTCCAGACAGTGCGAACGGAACCAAATACCCAGCTAATACCCTGTCGATTATGCATGTAGGGGGATTTTGTTTGTTTCCCTTTTCTTATGGGTATCTTGAGATGAGATTTTGCTTGGTTGTCTTAGGGTGTTGTGTTCTCTCCAATTTTCTCGTGGGAAATGCTGACTTTTCGTATCGCGATTTATTTTACTGTCGTCCGACCTCCGGCGGGTGTTGTGTTTGCACTGTGGATTTTTTTTTTTTTTGTCTGATTGGATAAGTGTAGTGGGTACGTCTAAAAAATAAAAATGTCTCTACATTTGATTTCGGCTCCGCTAGTGTTCTCTGCTGAGGAGTTCCAAGTTTTTGTGGGCATAAGTCGGGCTCTAAGTGATTTGGCTGAAGAGCAGCGGCTGGCCCTTACCGTGGCCATTGACGAACAGGATAAGGCTAAACGGGAGGTCGAAGAGTTGAAAGGGGCCCTTGCCAAGGCCACTGCTGCCGAGAAATACGCCCAGGCGGAAATCGAGAGGCTGCGTGAGCAGCTCAGGTTGCAAGCGGCGACACAGGCTGTCACCTTGGAGAGCCCTGTGTCGGAGATTAGGGATCTTGCCCCGGAAGATCGTGTGTACGAGAGTATGCGACAGAGGATCCTCCTCTCTACCGTGGTCGGGGCCTCCGGAGAATTTTTACGTGTGGTCGACGGTGGCTCACCGTCCCTGATTGACTTTGCTGACGCGCGTCGCGTCTTGATCGAGCGCCTCCGTGAAGGACAGGAGGAAGTGTTGTCCGATGAGACAGTTGCCCGCTTTCTTCTGGGTGGGCTATGGGCGAACAGGCTTCCAGTTCCCGTTCCCGACGCGTTGTCCGATCATTAACCGTGTCGTTTCTTTTCCTGTGTAAATATGGACTGTGTACATCTGTTTAATGATTCGTCTTCTTCTACCGTGTCCATGCCGTGTGTCCTTCTGGGAGTTTGGTGCGTTTTATCCGAGGTGAGTTCATTACTTTTGGTCTCTATTTTTTTTTTTGATATTTTCCTCTTCGGAATGCGACAGGGTTGGCCTTCACCCTGCCGTAATCTGGTGTAAAGAATCGCATTTTATTCATTTGTCTTCTCTTTTTTTTATTTTTATTTTCCCTTCGGATAAAACTGTGTCGGCTTAGACTCGCGACCTGACTTCGTTACATATTTCCCAGGTTGGCTATCGGTAGTTTCTGGTTCTTTGTGTGCTCCGTGAGTCGGATTTCTGGTTAACAGGTCAAATCGGAGAGTCCGTTTTAGGTCGCTTTTCAGGCTTTTCCGTTTGACTTGACTCATGGCGGAAGCGGCACTACTTGCCGTAGGTTTGGATGTCCTTGGTGTATCATCTGTCATGCCGCCTGGTTGCGGTAATTCTCCCCAAGGATCAAAACTGCTACTACCGTGTTCCTCTTGCTCGGTAGCTCGGGCGTCTCGCAGGGACGCGCTCTCTATTGCTGGCGTGCTTGTTACGGCGGGTGAACTAAGCTTAGCCTGTGCTCTTGGAGATTGTTCTTCAGAGGAGCTGCTGGAGGCTTGCCGCCTTGGGCTTCTTCTAGCCCAATGGCTCAGAAGAGGTCCTCCGGTAAGGTCATACATCGGGTTAGGTATATAATCCGTGTATCTTCTCCGACTGTGTTTTCTTGGGAGGTATTCATCGGTCACGGAGATATTTCGTAGCATTTCGGATGGAACGTCTGGGCGTTCTATTACGCTTCGTAGGTACCGTCTAGCCTCATCTTCAACTTCTGTTGGCTCTTCTGCTTCGCTATCACTATCTTCGCTTGTGGACTTGGGATCGTCTCTAGTAGTGGGGCTTGGGGGTATCTTCCATTCTGGGATATTACTTCCTGAAGTGACAGCCCTTCCCTCATCCGGCCTGTTGCTGGCATATTCGTATTCCTTGGTCTCAGCTTTTATGCATGGCTGGTAAATTTCTGCGTGGGGGCTTAGAGTTGACGTCGTTTGCACTCCGGTACTCGTTCTTGAAGGAGTCATCGGCCCTTCGTTTGTGGAGTGTAGATAGTCTCTAAGTTCCTGTTCTTCATCGGAATCGTAGTTATGATAGCGCCAATTGAAAGGGCGGAGTCGTGCTAGAGGGTTCCGTTTCGGGTCGGAGAATGGTGCCTCTGTCGGTAGTTCATCGTTTTCTGATTCCGAGTCGGATAAGGGCACAGCCTGCCATGGTGTTTTGAATACGTTTGGTTTAAGGCGGTTCATATGGACGACTGTATCTCTCTTCGTGCCGTCAATATGACGAATTTTGTAGGTGACGTCATTGGGTAATCTTTCGATAATTCTCCATTTTCCTGAGTATTTATCTTCTAGTTTCTTTCCCGCGCCTTTTACTTCTTGCCGTAACCAAACGAGGTCCCCTACTTCGTAGATTTTGTGGCGTTTGGCTCTGAGGTCGTACTTTTCCTTCTGGTTTTGTTTTGCGTGTTCCAGATTTCTGCTGACCTCGTCGTAGGCGTTGCTCATTCGTGTAATGAGTTCTGCTTTGTAGGCGCTGGGACTGTCGTGGCCATCGTCGTTGATTATCTCTGTTACTGGTAGTCTGTCGTCTCGTCCGTACATTAGGAAGAAACTGCTGTCTCCTGTTATCGGTGAGAAGGCGGTGTTGAGGCTGTGGCACAGGTAGGATAATTGCTCGTCCCATGTTAGCCTGTCTTCTTTCGTCGTAATGCTGAGGATGTTGTTGAACTGCTTGTGTATGATCTCAACTTTTCCGTTTCCTTGTGGGTGGTAGCTGGATGTTTTCCACCGTGATATTCCGAGAAGTTTCGCGACTTCCATTGACATTTTGGAGATGAGTTGTGACCCCCTGTCGCTGTTGACCGTAGTTGGTTTGCCGTATGCTAAGAAGAGGTTAGTCAGGGCTCGGCATACTGTTTCAGATGTTATATTCTTCAGTGCGATTGCCCAGCAGAAGGACGTGAAGTGATCGATCGCGGATAGGATATACGTATGCCCTTTGGTTGACGTCGGCAATGGTCCAACTATATCAATGGACAGGATGTCCATCGGGTACCTGGCTATGGGGAAGCTTCCCAGGGGTGCTGTCCATGGGTGTGGGGGTGCTTTCCGTCTTGAGCATTCCTCACATGCTGCTACGAATTCCTTTACCTTTTCTACCAGTCCCGGTATGTAAAAGTGGTTGCGTACCATTGCTAATGTCTTTAACGTGCCTAGGTGCGCGCTCAAAGCGGCATGACAGTATCTAAGGCACTCGCCTTCTAGGCTTTCTGGGATAACCGGTACGATTTTCACGTCTTTTTGTCGGTAAGTTTGGGTAGGGCAGATTATTCGGCAGACTAGGTTTACGCTGTTTTCAAATGTGAAGTTGTCGATTTGCTTCATGTACTTCTTATATTCGGAGCCAAGCGGTTCGTCGTTCATAAAATATTCCCTTAGTGCCGTACAGAGTCCGTCTTTCGCCTGATGTCTTGCGATGTTCTCTGGGGAGAGGACTGGTAGTGTCGGTTCTGACTTGCTGGCTGTTTCAGTCGTGTTAACTTCGTATTTTCTGCTTAGCCAGTCTGGTACTCGGTTTGATTCTCCGCTTATGTGTTCTATGTCGAAGTCGAAGGCGAGTAATTTAAATATCCACCGACTTAGTCTACCGTTTGGGTTGCTCTGTGGTTCTTGCATCGTTTTCAGGTACTGTAGGGATTTTTGGTCCGTTCGTAACAGGAACTTTCTGCCTTGGAGGTAGGCTCTGAAGTAATGTGTGAAGTGAACAACGGCTAGTAGCTCCCTTTCGACTGTAGAATAAGCCATTTCACTTTTTGTCAGGGCACGGCTTCCGTAATGTATAGGGTGAAGTCTGCCCTCTCTAGTTTGACTGAGTACTCCACCAATGCCAGTGGCGCTAGCGTCGACTGACAGTACCATCGGTTCATTCATGTCGGGCAGGATCAGTATTGGTTCCGAAATGAGTGCATTTTTTAGGTATTCCATAGCCTTTTCTGCCTCTTTGGTAAAGACGAAGGGTGTGTTACTTTTCTTCGTTAACACTACTAGGGGTCGGCAATGATCGGCGAAGTTTCGGATGTATTTGCGGAACCAGGAGCATAATCCTATGATGCCTCGGAGTTGTTTTAGGTTCTTGGGTGGTTGCATCTCTTGTACTGCTTTGATCTTCTCTGGGTCGGGTCGAATTTGTCCTTGTTCTATTAAGTGACCCAAGAATACAGTAGATGGGTTGAGTATGCGACACTTCCGAGGTTTGAGTTTGAGTCCGGCTGCTCTGAATCTGGTCAGTATCATGCGTAGGTTCTCAAGTGCTTCGTTTTCCGTTTTCGCCCAGGTTAATAGATCGTCTAGGTAGCAGATTAGTGACTTGAATTGATGGTCCTTGAAAAGTGTGTATACCAGCCGTTGGTAGACTGCTGGGCTGTTAGCGAGGCCGAAAGGCATACGTCTGTATGCGTAGGTTGCCCCATCGGCAGTTATGATTGCCGTCTTTGGTTGATCCTCTTTCTTGATTGGTACGGCGTGGTACGCTCCGGTTTGATCCACGGATGTGAAGTATTTACTTTCTGGTGAAATGCAGTCCAAACATTCATTCAAGTTCGGGACCCTAAATTGGCTTTTCCTGGTTACTGAGTTCAGTTTTCGGAAGTCACAGCAGAGTCGATAATCAGCGGGCTGTCCGGGTTGTGTTTTCTTCTTGACTATGACCACGGGACTTGCCCATGGGCTGTCACAGGGGTACAAGACTCCTTGGTCCACCAGTTTATCTATCTGATCTCTCAACCACGGTCGGAGTCCCCATGGTGCGCGGTATGGTGCTTGTGCTATTGGTGGTGAATCTCCTGTGTCAATTTCCATTTCTATTAGGTCCGTCTCTCCAAAATGATGGTCGTCTACGCTGAATACGTCGCGGAACTCCCATAGAATTCCGTCCACAGTCTTCCTTAGTTTATCCTTTGTCAAGTGGTTTAACTTGAACTGAGATAGGAAGTCGTTTCGTGGCATTGGATAATCCTGGTCTTCTTCGGTTTTCTCGTCACCGGGTTCGTTACTTCTGCTGCTCACGCTATTGATTTTCTGGGTCGGTGGTAGGCTCTGTATATCGTCAACGTTTATGACTTCGACTGTTGCTATTGTGACCTTTTTCGGGATCTTGACCTTCTGTCCGGTTGGGTTAAATGCCAGTATGTGTGCTATCCCTTCACTTGCTTTTGTGATTTGTTCGTCCAGTTCTAAATCCTTGAGCCATGTGTTCTCGGTCGGTACGATGCTGATGGTTCCTTCGCACTCGCTATCATCATTGAAATCCAAGAATACCTGTATTCTCTCGTACGTGTATGGGGCGATCGTTGTTTTCCAGATCGTAGTTGCGCTGCCTTGATTTTGCCGTTGTACAGGACTGCTGACGGCCTTTTTCTGATTTTCGTTCAGAATATTTACGATCTGTTGGATCTGGTCCTTGGCGGTAGTTTCTCTCGGTGTACTAGTCTCTGGGAGGCGCGCCGCTCTGTCTGAGTTCTCCGTGCGATTGTTGCTATTTTCTGTGGCGCTTGCTTGCTGGAGTTCTCTCTCCGATCGCTTCATGAAGAATGCTGGCTCTGAGCTGCGTTGGACGCGGGGGCGGGTCCTTGGATACGCGCTTGATTGACCTCCTTGGTTGCTTGTTTTCCATTGGCAGGTTGTGTTCCCGTAGAAGTTGTCCCTGTTTCTGTGGTAATGCACTGAGTTTTGTGTATAGGCGTTAAAGTTATTTGGACATTTCTGATTCCTAACTTTCTTGCAGGTCAACGTCATGTCAGCGGCATCAAAAATCATCATCTTCGCTCTCAAAAAGGGCATACCCATAATCGCCTGATAGGTAAGTTCTTCGCAAACCACAAAAGGCACCAAGAAAGTTTTGCCACCGTATTCTACTGGTAGTTTTAGCTCATATTTGGCCTTAAGGTTGTGTCCCGTGACGCTAGTGAGTGTACATCGTGCCTTCCTTGCTACGTTTTTTGCCGTGTTTGGAAGTTTGTTGTAAATACTGATACATAAAATATTTTGTTGTGCTCCTGTGTCCACTAGCCCGGCGAACCTCACTCCATAGGTGCTAAACCCTCTCAAAACTGGCAAATTCGAGTAACTATTATTGATGTTAAGCACTTCATTAAATTTATACACTTGGGGCCTAAATCTGCGTTGCGCAGTGTAGCCGGTTCTGCGCCCAGTTAGAGCCGGCTATCGTCGTTTAAAGCGCCGGAGCTGTGATCGCCGTTAGGAGCGTAAGCTCTCCTGTATCCAGTTTCGTTCCTGGTTTGGCTGAAGGTCCTACGCTGGGGGAATCCCCTTCGTCCGTTTCCGAACCTCTGCCTACAATTTCTTGCGATGTGCCCGAATCGCGAGCAAGAATAGCATTGCACGCTTGCTAAAGGTCCGTTCCCACCGGTACCTCTTTCTGTCCTATCATAACTATACGGTCTGTACCTAAAGTCCGACGCGTTCCCTTGTCTTTGCCCCGTTGGCGTGCGGTCCCTGGGAGTGAATCCGCTTCTTGTCGGAGTCCCGTCCCTTCTAGGTCGATTGTCGTCACTCGTGAAAGAAACCTGTCTTCTAACTATCTGTGGGGAAGGGTTTGGGGGAGCAGGACTAGTTTTTGGGCTCTGGGTAACCGCACAAATCTGTTGAGGTTCTTCTACTGAATTTATAGTCAGCCGTTGTTGAGCCTTGATGATTTCATCAATTGTCAGCTCGTGTTCAATTAGCAAAATCGCCGCTTCTAGGTCGGCTGGTTGTTTTGTCAGGACTAGTCTCAGCAGTTTCGGACCGAGCCCTGCTTTGAAATTTTCGAACACCGCCCGTGTGAACTGGTCGTTGACCCCCGTGGGTCTTCCTAATTTCTCCGCCGTCATGAGCTGTACCTTATCCGCATATTCTCGGATACTTTGGTCCGCCTGTAGCTGGACGATCTCGTATTTCAGTCTATTTTTTACACTCGTGCTAGAAAACCGAGCTCTAAATCTTTCGAGCAGATCCGCGGTCGTTTTAATCTGAACCCCGACTAGCGTGTCGAGGAATGAGATTGCCGCACCTCTCAATCTGAGGTAAAGCATCTCCCTGAGGTCCTTGACGGTGGTTATCCCGGAAAGAGCCAAAAAGTTGGTCATGGTTGATATGAAAACGTCAATATCACCTTCGCCATCGTACTGCGGAATTTGCTTTGCCAATTCGGTCTGGAAAACTTTGTATTGCATCACGGATTTTTGCTCTTCCGTGATCGACATTTTGCGTTCGTGAAAACTAGGGATGGGTGTTTAGGGTTTAGACGTAAGTTAATCGGATGCTAATCGCGAATTTTCACAATGTTATTCTTATTTTTATTTTTTTTTGATTGGATGAAAATGTGAGAAAAAGGAGGAGAAAAAGAAACAAATATTTTGGGTTACTACAACTCTAGTTTGCTTGACTCTGATATTGCCCTAGACCGCCGCTAAGCCACCACTGTAATACGGAAGAATGAGATGCGGTATACTCGCGATCGGTAGCGTGGGGGAGGCTCGTGGGGTCTATCTCCTAGGGCTTGTAGAGTTGAACAAACTAGGGTTACAATGTACTTTATTAATGAATGCACTTACAGTTCAGTGGTTACCAAGTAGTCGTTAATCCATACGTAGGTACTCCTCAAATAACGATACGGCAAATACTTATCAACGGTATAGCAACACTGCTAATCTTAAGTTCGACTGACCCCCTTAAACGTGGAGAATCTTACTTATATACATAATTAACCGATACACTAAAACCAGGCACTAGCCCACCAGCAGACTTGGTAAAAACTGTCTTCATGGTATTCTTGAAGTCGGTAAATCCAAGTGAGCCGGTCAGGACTCAGTCCCTCGGCTATGGCTCACGCTCGCTAGCTCGCGGTTCTAAAAGGGCAAGTCGGCTGGTGCGCATTTGTGCAGAGGTTTCATAGTTAAAATAGAGGGGCGTAAACTACGTCAGTACATTCCCACTAGGTTTGTTTCCCCACAAGGTTTGTTTTCTCACAAGGTTTGTTTTCCCACAAGGTTTGTTTCCCCACAAGGTTTGTTTTCCCACAAGGATTGTTTTCTCACAAGGTTTGTTTTCCCACTGTGTTGGTTTTCCCAAGAGGTTCGCTTTCCCGCAAGGTTCGCTTTCCCGCAAGGTTGGTTTTCCCACAAGGTTTGTTTTCTCACAAGGTTTGTTTTCCCACTAGGTTTGTTTCCCCACAAGGTTGGTTTTCCCACAAGGTTGGTTTTCCCGCAGGGTTGCTTTCCCCATAAGGTTGGTTTTCCCACAAGGTTTGTTTTCTCACAAGGTTTGTTTTCCCACTAGGTTGTTTTTCCCACTAGGTTGGTTTTCCCACAAGGTTTGTTTTCCCACAAGCTTTGTTTTCCCCCAAGGTTGTTTTTCCCACTAGGTTGGTTTTCCCACAAGGTTTGTTTTCCCACAAGCTTTGTTTTCCCCCAAGGTTTGTTTTCCCGCAAGGTTGGTTTACCCACAAGGTTTGTTTTCCCACTGTGTTGGTTTTCCCAAAAGGTTCGCTTTCCCGCAAGGTTGGTTTTCCCACAAGGTTTGTTTCCCCACAAGGTTTGTTTTCCCACAAGGTTTGTTTTCCCACAAGGTTGGTTTTCCCGAAAGGTTTGTTTCCCCACAAGGTTGGTTTTCCCACAAGGTTGGTTTTCCCGCAGGGTGGTTTTCCCACAAGGTTAGTTTTCCCGCAAGGTTTGTTTCCCCACAAAGTTTGTTTTCCCACAAGGTTTGTTTTCCCACTGTGTTGGTTTTCCCAAAAGGTTCGCTTTCCCAAAAGGTTCGCTTTCCCAAAAGGTTGGTTTTCCCACAAGGTTGGTTTTCCCACAAGGTTGGTTTTCCCGCAGGGTTGCTTTCCCCATAAGGTTGGTTTTCCCAAAAGGTTCGCTTTCCCGCAAGGCTGGTTTTCCCACAAGGTTTGTTTCCCCACAATGTTTGTTTTCTCACAAGGTTTGTTTTCCCACAAGGTTGGTTTTCCCGAAAGGTTTGTTTCCCCACAAGGTTAGTTTTCCCACAAGGTTTGTTTCCCCACAAGGTTTGTTTCCCCACAAGGTTTGTTTTCCCACAAGGATTGTTTTCTCACAAGGTTTGTTTTCCCACTGTGTTGGTTTTCCCAAGAGGTTCGCTTTCCCGCAAGGTTCGCTTTCCCGCAAGGTTGGTTTTCCCACAAGGTTTGTTTTCTCACAAGGTTTGTTTTCCCACTAGGTTTGTTTCCCCACAAGGTTTGTTTTCTCACAAGGTTTGTTTTTCCACAAGGTTTGTTTTCCCACAAGGTTTATTTTCCCACAAGGTTTGTTTTGCCACAAGGTTGGTTTTCCAGAAAGGTTTGTTTCCCCACAAGGTTGTTTTCCCACAAGGTTTGTTTTCCCGCAGGGTTAGTTTTCCCAAAAGGTTTGTTTCCCCACAATGTTTGTTTTCTCACAAGGTTTGTTTCCCCACAAGGTTTGTTTCCCCACAAGGTTTGTTTTCCCACAAGGATTGTTTTCTCACAAGGTTTGTTTTCCCACTGTGTTGGTTTTCCCAAGAGGTTCGCTTTCCCACAAGGTTCGCTTTCCCGCAAGGTTGGTTTTCCAACAAGGTTTGTTTTCTCACAAGGTTTGTTTTCCCACTAGGTTTGTTTCCCCACAAGGTTTGTTTTCTCACAAGGTTTGTTTTCCCACAAGGTTTGTTTTCCCAAAAGGTTTGTTTTCCCACAAGGTTTGTTTTGCCACAAGGTTGGTTTTCCAGAAAGGTTTGTTTCCCCACAAGGTTGTTTTCCCACAAGGTTTGTTTTCCCGCAGGGTTAGTTTTCCCACAAGGTTAGTTTTCCCACAAGGTTTGTTTCCCCACAAGGTTTGTTTCCCCACAAAGTTTGTTTTCCCACAAGGATTGTTTTCTCACAAGGTTTGTTTTCCCACTGTGTTGGTTTTCCCAAAAGGTTCGCTTTCCCGCAAGGTTGGTTTTCCCACAAGGCTGGTTTTCCCGCAGGGTTTGTTTCCCCATAAGGTTGGTTTTCCCAAAAGGTTTGTTTTCTCACAAGGTTTGTTTTCCCACTAGGTTGGTTTTCCCACAAGGTTTGTTTTCCCACAAGGTTGGTTTTCCCACAAAGTTTGTTTTCCCACAAGGTTTGTTTACCCACAATGTTTGTTTTCCCACAAGGTTGGTTTTCCCGAAAGGTTTGTTTCCCCACAAGGTTTGTTTTCCCACTGTGTTGGTTTTCCCAAAAGGTTCGCTTTCCCACAAGGTTGGTTTTCCCACAAGGTTGGTTTTCCCACAAGGTTGGTTTTCCCGCAGGGTTTGTTTTCTCACAAGGTTTGTTTTCCCACTAGGTTGTTTTCCCACTAGGTTGGTTTTCCCACAAGGTTTGTTTTCCCACAAGCTTTGTTTTCCCCCAAGGTTGTTTTTCCCACTAGGTTGGTTTTCCCACAAGGTTTGTTTTCCCACAAGCTTTGTTTTCCCCCAAGGTTTGTTTTCCCGCAAGGTTGGTTTACCCACAAGGTTTGTTTTCCCACTGTGTTGGTTTTCCCAAAAGGTTCGCTTTCCCGCAAGGTTGGTTTTCCCACAAGGTTTGTTTCCCCACAAGGTTTGTTTTCCCACAAGGTTTGTTTTCCCACAAGGTTGGTTTTCCCGAAAGGTTTGTTTCCCCACAAGGTTGGTTTTCCCACAAGGTTGGTTTTCCCGCAGGGTTTGTTTTCCCACAAGGTTAGTTTTCCCGCAAGGTTTGTTTCCCCACAAGGTTTGTTTTCCCACTGTGTTGGTTTTCCCAAAAGGTTCGCTTTCCCACAAGGTTGGTTTTCCCACAAGGTTGGTTTTCCCACAAGGTTGGTTTTCCCGCAGGGTTGCTTTCCCCATGAGGTTGGTTTTCCCACAAGGTTTGTTTTCTCACAAGGTTTGTTTTCCCACTAGGTTGTTTTTTCCACTAGGTTGGTTTTCCCACAAGGTTTGTTTTCCCACAAGCTTTATTTTCCCCCAAGGTTGGTTTTCCCGCAGGGTTTGTTTTCCCACAAGGTTAGTTTTCCCGCAAGGTTTGTTTCCCCACAAGGTTTGTTTTCCCACAAGGTTTGTTTTCCCACTGTGTTGGTTTTCCCAAAAGGTTCGCTTTCCCACAAGGTTGGTTTTCCCACAAGGTTGGTTTTCCCGCAGGGTTGCTTTCCCCATAAGGTTGGTTTTCCCACAAGGTTTTGTTTTCCCACAAGGTTTGTTTCCCCACAAGGTTTGTTTCCCCACAAGGTTTGTTTCCCCACAAGGTTTGTTTTCCCACAAGGATTGTTTTCTCACAAGGTTTGTTTTCCCACAAGGTTTTGTTTCCCCACAAGGTTTGTTTCCCCACAAGGTTTGTTTTCCCACAAGGTTAGTTTTCCCACAAGGTTTGTTTCCCCACATGGTTTGTTTCCCCACAAGGTTTGTTTTCCCACAAGGATTGTTTTCTCACAAGGTTTGTTTTCCCACTGTGTTGGTTTTCCCAAGAGGTTCGCTTTCCCGCAAGGTTCGCTTTCCCGCAAGGTTGGTTTTCCCACAAGGTTTGTTTTCTCACAAGGTTTGTTTTCCCACTAGGTTTGTTTCCCCACAAGGTTTGTTTTCTCACAAGGTTTTTTTTCCCACAAGGTTTGTTTCCCCACAAGGTTTGTTTCCCCACAAGGTTTGTTTACCCACAAGGTTAGTTTTCCCACAAGGTTTGTTTCCCCACATGGTTTGTTTCCCCACAAGGTTTGTTTTCCCACAAGGATTGTTTTCTCACAAGGTTTGTTTTCCCACTGTGTTGGTTTTCCCAAGAGGTTCGCTTTCCCGCAAGGTTCGCTTTCCCGCAAGGTTGGTTTTCTCACAAGGTTTGTTTTCCCACAAGGTTTGTTTTCTCACAAGGTTTGTTTTCCCACTAGGTTGGTTTTCCCACAAGGTTTGTTTTCCCACAAGGTTTGTTTACCCACAAGGTTTGTTTTCCCCCAAGGTTGGTTTTTCCGCAAGGTTGGTTTTCCCGCAAGGTTAGTTTTCCCACAAGGTCTGATTTAATACAATGTTTGTTTTCCCACAAGGTTGGTTTTCCCGAAAGGTTTGTTTCCCCACAAGGTTGGTTTTCCCACAAGGTTGGTTTTCCCGCAGGGTTTGTTTTCCCACAAGGTTAGTTTTCCTGCAAGGTTTGTTTTCCCACAAGGTTGGTTTTCCCGAAAGGTTTGTTTCCCCACAAGGTTGGTTTGCCCACAAGGTTGGTTTTCCCGCAGGGTTTGTTTCCCCATATGGTTGGTTTTCCCACAAGGTTTGTTTTCTCACAAGGTTTGTTTTCCCTCTAGGTTGGTTTTCCCACAAGGTTTGTTTTCCCACAAGGTTTGTTTACCCACAAGGTTTGTTTTCCCCCAAGGTTAGTTTTCCCGCAAGGTTTGTTTCCCCACAAGGTTTGTTTTCCCACAAGGTTTGTTTCCCCACAAGGTTTGTTTTCCCACAAGGTTTGTTTTCCCACTGTGTTGGTTTTCCCAAAAGGTTCACTTTCCCACAAGGTTGGTTTTCCCACAAGGTTGGTTTTCCCGCAGGGTTGGTTTTCCCACAAGGTTGGTTTTCCCACAAGGTTGGTTTTCCCGCAGGGTTGCTTTCCCTATAAGGTTGGTTTTCCCACAAGGTTTTTTTTCTCACAAGGTTTGTTTTCCCACTAGGTTGTTTTTCCCACTAGGTTGGTTTTCCCACAAGGTTTGTTTTCCCACAAGCTTTGTTTTCCCCCAAGGTTGGTTTTCCCGCAGGGTTTGTTTTCCCACAAGGTTAGTTTTCCCGCAAGGTTTGTTTCCCCACAAGGTTTGTTTTCCCACAAGGTTTGTTTTCCCACTGTGTTGGTTTTCCCAAAAGGTTCACTTTCCCACAAGGTTGGTTTTCCCACAAGGTTGGTTTTCCCGCAGGGTTGCTTTCCCCATAAGGTTGGTTTTCCCACAAGGTTTGTTTTCTCACAAGGTTTGTTTTCCCACTAGGTTGTTTTTCCCACTAGGTTGGTTTTCCCACAAGGTTTGTTTTCCCACAAGCTTTGTTTTCCCCCAAGGTTGTTTTTCCCACTAGGTTGGTTTTCCCACAAGGTTTGTTTTCCCACAAGCTTTGTTTTCCCCCAAGGTTGGTTTTCCCGCAAGGTTGGTTTACCCACTAGGTTTGTTTTCCCACTGTGTTGGTTTTCCCAAAAGGTTCGCTTTCCCGCAAGGTTGGTTTTCCCACAAGGTTTGTTTACCCACAAGGTTTGTTTTCCCACAAGGTTTGTTTTCCCACAAGGTTGGTTTTCCCGAAAGGTTTGTTTCCCCACAAGGTTGGTTTTCCCACAAGGTTGGTTTTCCCGCAGGGTTTGTTTTCCCACAAGGTTAGTTTTCCCGCAAGGTTTGTTTCCCCTCAAGGTTTGTTTTCCCACAAGGTTTGTTTTCCCACTGTGTTGGTTTTACCAAAAGTTTCTCTTTCCCAAAAGGTTGGTTTTCCCACAAGGTTGGTTTTCCCGCAGGGTTTGTTTCCCCATAAGGTTGGAATTCCCACAAGGTTTGTTTTCTCACAAGGTTTGTTTTCCCACTAGGTTGGTTTTCCCACAAGGTTTGTTTTCCCCAAAACCAACACAGTGGGAAAACAAACCTTGTGGGAAAACAAACCTTGTGGGGAAACAAACCTTGTGGGGAAACAAACCTTGTGGGAAAACTAAGCTTGTGGGAAAACAAACCTTGTGGGAAAACAGACCTTATGGGGAAAGCAACCCTGCGGGAAAACCAACCTTATGGGAAAACCAACCTTGTGGGAAAGCGAACCTTTTGGGAAAACCAACACAGTGGGAAAAAAACCTTGTGGGAAAACTAACCTTGTGGGAAAACAAACCTTGCGGGAAAACTAACCTTGTGGGAAAACAAAACCTGCGGTAAAACCAACCTTGTGGGAAAACCAACCTTGTGGGGAAACAAACCTTTCGGGAAAACCAACCTTGTGGGAAAACAAACCTTGTGGGAAAACAAACCTTGTGGGAAAACAAACCTTATGGGGAAAGCAACCCTGCGGGAAAACCAACCTTGTGGGAAAACCAACCTTGTGGGAAAGCGAACCTTTTGGGAAAACCAACACAGTGGGAAAACAAACCTTGTGGGAAAACCAACCTTGCGGGAAAACCAACCTTGTGGGAAAACAAACCTTGTGGGAGAACAAACCTTGTGGGGAAACAAACCTTATGCTGAAAGCAACCCTGCGGGAAAACCAACCTTGTGGGAAAACCAACCTTGTGGGAAAGCGAACCTTTTGGGAAAACCAACACAGTGGGAAAACAAACCTTGTGGGAAAACCAACCTTGCGGGAAAACCAACCTTGTGGGAAAACAAACCTTGTGGGAAAACAAACCTTGTGGGGAAACAAACCTTTCGGGAAAACCAACCTTGTGGGAAAACCAACCTTGTGTTGAAACAAACCTTTCGGGAAAACCAACCTTGTGGGAAAACAAACCTTGGGGGAAAACAAACCTTGTGGGAAAACAAACCTTGTGGGGAAACAAACCTAGTGGGAAAACAAACCTTGTGAGAAAACAATCCTTGTGGGAAAACAAACCTTGTGGGGAAACAAACCTTGCGGGAAAACCAACCTTGTGGGGAAACAAACCTTTCGGGAAAACCAACCTTGTGGGAAAACCAGCCTTGTGGGGAAAGAAACCTTTCGGGAAAACCAACCTTGTGGGAAAACAAACCTTTCGGGAAAACCAACCTTGTGGGAAAACAAACCTTGTGGGAAAACAAACCATGTGGGAAAACAAACCCTGCGGGAAAACCAACCTTGTGGGAAAACCCACCTTGTGGGGAAACAAACCTTTCGGGAAAACTAATCTTGTGGGAAAACAAACCCTGCGGGAAAACCAACCTTGTGGGAAAACAAACCCTGCGGGAAAACCAACCTTGTGGGAAAACCAACCTTGCGGTAAAGCGAACCTTTTGGGAAAACCAACACAGTGGGAAAACAAACCTTGTGAGAAAACAATCCTTGTGGGAAAACAAACCTTGTGGGGAAACAAACCTTGTGGGGAAACAAACCTTGTGGGAAAACTAACCTTGTGGGAAAACAAACCTTGTGGGAAAACAAATCTTGTGGGAAAACAAACCTTATGGGAAAACAAACCTTGTGGGGAAACAAACCTTGTGGGAAAACCAACCTTGCGGGAAAGCGAACCTTTTGGGAAAAGCAACACAGTGGGAAAACAAACCTTGTGGGAAAACCAACCTTGCGGGAAAACCAACCTTGGTTGAAAACAAAGCTTGTGGGAAAACAAACCTTGTGGGAAAACCAACCTAGTGGGAAAAACAACCTAGTGGGAAAACAAACCTTGTGAGAAAACAAACCTTGTGGGAAAACCACCTTATGGGGAAAGCAACCCTGCGGGAAAACCAATCTTGTGGGAAAACCAACCTTGTGGGAAAGCGAACCTTTTGGGAAAAAACAACACAGTGGGAAAACAAACCTTGCGGGAAAACTAACCTTGTGGGAAAACAAACCCTGCGGGAAAACAAACCTTGTGGGAAAACCAACCTTGTGGGGAAACAAACCTTTCGGGAAAACCAACCTTGTGGGAAAACAAACCTTGTGGGAAAACAAACCTTGTGGGAAAACAAACCTTGTGGGAAAACAAACCTTGTGAGAAAACAAACCTTGTGGGGAAACAAACCTAGTGGGAAAACAAACCTTGTGAGAAAACAAACCTAGTGGGAAAACAAACCTTGTGGGGAAACAAACCTTTCGGGAAAACCAACCTTGTTGGAAAACAAACCTTGTGGGAAAACCAACCTTGTGGGAAAGCGAACCTTTTGGGAAAATCAACACAGTGGGAAAACAAACCTTGTGGGAAAACCAACCATGCGGGAAAACCAACCTTGTGGGAAAACAAACCTTGTGGGGAAACAAACCTAGTGGGAAAACAATCCTTGTGGGAAAACCAACCTTGCGAGAAAGCGAACCTTTTGGGAAAACCAACACAGTGGGAAAACAAACCTTGTGAGAAAACAATCCTTGTGGGAAAACAAACCTTGTGGGGAAACAAACCTTGTGGGGAAACAAACCTTGTGGGAAAACTAACCTTGTGGGAAAACAAACCTGGCGGGAAAACTAACCTTGTGGGAAAACAAACCCTGCGGGAAAACCAACCTTGTGGGAAAACCAACCTCTTGGGGAAACAAACCTTGTGGGAAAACCAACCTTGTGGGAAAACAAACCTTGTGGGAAAACAAACCTTGTGGGAAAACAAACCTTATGGGGAAAGCAACCTTGCGGGGAAACCAACCTTGTGGGAAAACAAACCTTGTGGGAAAACAAACCTTGTGGGAAAACAAACCTTGTGGGAAAACAAACCTTATGGGAAAACAATCCTTCTGGGGAACAAACCTTGTGGGAAAACCAACCTTGCGGGAAAGCGAAACTTTTGGGAAAACCAACACAGTAGGAAAACAAACCTTGTGGGAAAACCAACCTTGCGGGAAAACCAACCTTGGGTGAAAACAAAGCTTGTGGGAAAACAAACCTTGTGGGGAAACAAACCTTTCGGGAAAACCAACCTTGTGGGAAAACAAACCTTGTGGGAAAACAAACCTTGTGAGAAAACAATCCTTGTGGGAAAACAAACCTTCTGGGGAAACAAACCTTGTGGGAAAACCAACCTTGCGGGAAAGTGAACCTTTTGGGAAAACCAACACAGTAGGAAAACAAACCTTGTGGGAAAACCAACCTTGCGGGAAAACCAACCTTGGGTGAAAACAAAGCTTGTGGGAAAACAAACCTTGTGGGAAAACAAACCTTGTGAGAAAACAATCCTTGTGGGAAAACAAACCTTGTGGGAAAACCAACTTTGTGGGGAAACAAACCTTTCGGGAAAACCAACCTTGTGGGAAAACCAACCTTGTGGGGAAACAAGCCTTTCTGGAAAACCAACCTTGTGGGAAAACAAACCTTGGGGGAAAACAAACCTTGTGGGAAAACAAACCTTGTGGGGAAACAAACCTAGTGGGAAAACAAACCTTGTGAGAAAACAATCCTTGTGGGAAAACAAACCTTGTGGGGAAACAAACCTTGCTGGAAAACCAACCTTGTGGGGAAACAAACCTTTCGGGAAAACCAACCTTGTGGGAAAACCAACCTTGTGGGGAAACAAACCTTTCGGGAAAACCAACCTTGTGGGAAAACAAACCTTTCGGGAAAACCATCCTTGTGAAAAAACAAACCTTGTGGGAAAACAAACCTTGTGGGAAAACAAACCCTGCGGGAAAACCAACCTTGTGGGAAAACCCACATTGTGGGGAAACAAACCTTTCGGGAAAACTAACCTTGTGGGAAAACAAACCCTGCGGGAAAACCAACCTTGGGAAAACAAACCCTGCGGGAAAACCAACCTTGTGGGAAAACCAACCTTGCGGGAAAGCGAACCTTTTGGGAAAACCAACACAGTGGGAAAACAAATCTTGTGAGAAAACAATCCTTGTGGGAAAACAAACCTTGTGGGGTAACAAACCTTGTGGGGAAACAAACCTTGTGGGAAAACTAACCTTGTGGGAAAACAAACCTTGCGGGAAAACTAACCTTGTGGGAAAACAAACCCTGCGGGAAAACCAACTCTGTGGGAAAACCAACCTTGTGGGGAAACAAACCTTTCGGGAAAACCAACCTTGTGGGAAAACAAACCTTATGGGGAAAGCAACCCTGCGGGAAAACCAACCTTGTGGGAAAACCAACCTTGTGGGAAAGCGAACCTTTTGGGAAAACCAACACAGTGGGAAAACAAACCTTGTGGGAAAACCAACCTTGCGGGAAAACCAACCTTGTGGGAAAACAAACCTTGTGGGAAAACAAACCTTGTGGGAAAACAAACCTTGTGGGAAAACAAACCTTATGGGAAAACAAGCCTTGTGGGGAAACAAACCTTGTGGGAAAACCAACCTTGCGGGAAAGCGAACCTTTTGGGAAAACCAACACAGTGGGAAAACAAACCTTGCGGGAAAACCAACCTTGCGGGAAAACCAACCTTGGGTGAAAACAAAGCTTGTGGGAAAACAAACCTTGTGGGAAAACCAACCTAGTGGGAAAAACAACCTAGTGGGAAAACAAACCTTGTTAGAAAACAAACCTTGTGGGAAAACCAACCTTATGGGGAAGCAACCCTGCGGGAAAACCAACCTTGTGGGAAAACCAACCTTGTGGGAAAGCGAACCTTTTGGGAAAAACCAACACAGTGGGAAAACAAACCTTGTGGGAAAACCAACCTTGCGGGAAAACCAACCTTGTGGGAAAACAAACCTTGTGGGAAAACAAACCTTGTGGGAAAACAAACCTTGTGGGAAAACAAACCTTATGGGAAAACAAGCCTTGTGGGGAAACAAACCTTGTGGGAAAACCAACCTTGCGGGAAAGCGAACCTTTTGGGAAAACCAACACAGTGGGAAAACAAACCTTGCGGGAAAACCAACCTTGCGGGAAAACCAACCTTGGGTGAAAACAAAGCTTGTGGGAAAACAAACCTTGTGGGAAAACCAACCTAGTGGGAAAAACAACCTAGTGGGAAAACAAACCTTGTTAGAAAACAAACCTTGTGGGAAAACCAACCTTATGGGGAAGCAACCCTGCGGGAAAACCAACCTTGTGGGAAAACCAACCTTGTGGGAAAGCGAACCTTTTGGGAAAAACCAACACAGTGGGAAAACAAACCTTGTGGGAAAACCAACCTTGCGGGAAAGCGAACCTTTTGGGAAAACCAACACAGTGGGAAAACGAACCTTGTGGGAAAACCAACCTTGCGGGAAAACCAACCTTGGGGGAAAACAAAGCTTGTGGGAAAACAAACCTTTTGGGAAAACAAACCTTGTGAGAAAACAAACCTTGTGGGAAAACAAACCTTGTGAGAAAACAAACCTTGTGGGAAAACCAACCTTATGGGGAAAAAACCTTGTGGGGAAACAAACCTTTCGGGAAAACCAACCTTGTGGTAAAACAAACCTTGTGGGAAAACAAACCTTGTGGGAAAACAAACCTTGTGGGAAAACAAACCTTATGGAAAATCAAACCTTGTGGGAAAACCAACAACAACCTATTAGGAAAACAAACCTTGTGAGAAAACAAACCTTGTGGGAAAACCAACCTTATGGGGAAAGCAACCCTGCGTGAAAACCAACCTTGTGGGAAAACCAACCTTGTGGGAAAGCGAACCTTTTGGGAAAACCAACACAGTGGGGAAACAAACCTTGTGGGAAAACCAACCTTGCGGGAAAACCAATCTTGGGGGAAAACAAACCTTGTGGGAAAACAAACCTTTTGGGGAAACAAACCTAGTGGGAAAACAATCCTTGTGGGAAAACAAACCTTGTGGGGAAACAAACCTTGCGGGAAAACTAACCTTGTGGGAAAACAAACCCTGCGGGAAAACAAACCTTGTGGGAAAACCAACCTTGTGGGGAAACAAACCTTTCGGGAAAACCAACCTTGTGGGAAAACAAACCTTGTGGGAAAACAAACCTTGTGGGAAAACAAACCTTGTGGGAAAACAAACCTTGTGAGAAAACAAACCTTGTGGGGAAACAAACCTAGTGGGAAAACAAACCTTGTGAGAAAACAAACCTTGTGGGAAAACCAACCTTATGGGAAAACAAACCTAGTGGGAAAACAAACCTTGTGGGGAAACAAACCTTTCGCGAAAACCAACCTTGTGGGAAAACAAACCTTGTGGGAAAACAAACCTTGTGGGATAGCGAACCTTTTGGGAAAACCAACACAGTGGGAAAACAAACCTTGTGGGAAAACCAACCTTGCGGGAAAACCAACCTTGGGGGAAAACAAACCTTGTGGGAAAACAAACCTTGTGGGGAAACAAACCTAGTGGGAAAACAATCCTTGTGGGAAAACCAACCTTGCGGGAAAGCGAACCTTTTGGGAAAACCAACACAGTGGGAAAACAAACCTTGTGAGAAAACAATCCTTGTGGGAAAACAAACCTTGTGGGGAAACAAACCTTGTGGGGAAACAAACCTTGTGGGAAAACTAACCTTGTGGGAAAACAAACCTTGCGGGAAAACTAACCTGTGGGAAAACAAACCTTGTGGGAAAACAAACCTTGTGAGAAAACAAACCTTGTGGGAAAACCAACCTTATGGGGAAAGAAACCTTGTGGGGAAACAAACCTTTAGGGAAAACCAACCTTGTGGTAAAACAAACCTTTTGGGAAAACAAACCTTGTGGGAAAACAAACCTTGTGGGAAAACAAACCTTATGGGAAAACAAACCTTGTGGGGAAACAAACCTTGTGGGAAAACCAACAACAACCTATTGGGAAAACAAATCTTGTGAGAAAACAAACCTTGTGGGAAAACCAACCTTATGGGGAAAGCAACCCTGCGGGAAAACCAACCTTGTGGGAAAACCAACCTTGTGGGAAAGCGAACATTTTGGGAAAACCAACACAGTGGGAAAACAAACCTTGTGGGAAAACAAACCTTGTGGGAAAACCAACCTTGCGGGAAAACCAACCTTGGGGGAAAACAAACCTTGTGGGAAAACAAACCTTGGGGGAAAACAAACCTTGTGGGAAAACAAACCTTGTGGGGAAACAAACCTAGTGGGAAAAAAAACCTTGTGAGAAAACAATCCTTGTGGGAAAACAAACCTTGTGGGGAAACAAACCTTGCGGGAAAACCAACCTTGTGGGGAAACAAACCTTTCGGGAAAACCAACCTTGTGGGAAAACCAGCCTTGCGGGGAAACAAACCTTTCGGGAAAACCAACCTTGTGGGAAAACAAACCTTTCGGGAAAACCAACCTTGTGGGAAAACAAACCTTGTGGGAAAACCAACCTTGTGGGAAAACAAACCCTGCGGGAAAACCAACCTTGTGGGAAAACCCACCTTGTGGGGAAACAAACCTTTCGGGAAAACTAACCTTGTGGGAAAACAAACCCTGCGGGAAAACCAACCTTGTGGGAAAACAAACCCTGCGGGAAAACCAACCTTGTGGGAAAACCAACCTTGCGGGAAAGCGAACCTTTTGGGAAAACCAACACAGTGGGAAAACAAACCTTGTGAGAAAACAATCCTTGTGGGAAAACAAACCTTGTGGGGAAACAAACCTTGTGGGGAAACAAACATTGTGGGAAAACTAACCTTGTGGGAAAACAAACCTTGCGGGAAAACTAACCTTGTGGGAAAACAAACCCTGCGGGAAAACCAACTTTGTGGGAAAACCAACCTTGTGGGGAAACAAACCTTTCGGGAAAACCAACCTTGTGGGAAAACAAACCTTGTGGGAAAACAAACCTTGTGGGAAAACAAACCTTATGGGGAAAGCAACCCTGCGGGAAAACCAACCTTGTGGGAAAACCAACCTTGTGGGAAAGCGAACCTTTTGGGAAAACCAACACAGTGGGAAAACAAACCTTGTGGGAAAACCAACCTTGCGGGAAAACCAACCTTGTGGGAAAACAAACCTTGTGGGAAAACAAACCTTGTGGGAAAACAAACCTTGTGGGAAAACAAACCTTGTGGGAAAACAAACCTTATGGGAAAACAAACCTTGTGGGGAAACAAACCTTGTGGGAACCTTTTGGGAAAACCAACACAGTGGGAAAACAAACCTTGTGGGAAAACCAACCTTGCGGGAAAACAAACCTTGGGTGAAAACAAAGCTTGTGGGAAAACAAACCTTGTGGGAAAACCAACCTAGTGGGAAAAACAACCTAGTGGGAAAACAAACCTTGTGAGAAAACAAACCTTGTGGGAAAACCAACCTTATGGGGAAAGCAACCCTGCGGGAAAACCAACCTTGTGGGAAAACCAACCTTGTGGGAAAGCGAACCTTTTGGGAAAAACCAACACAGTGGGAAAACAAACCTTGTGGGAAAACCAACCTTGCGGGAAAGCGAACCTTTTGGGAAAACCAACACAGTGGGAAAACAAACCTTGTGGGAAAACCAACCTTGCGGGTAAACCAACCTTGGGGGAAAACAAAGCTTGTGAGAAAACAAACCTTTTGGGAAAACAAACCTTGTGGGAAAACAAACCTTGTGGGAAAACAAACCTTGTGAGAAAACAAACCTTGTGGGAAAACCAACCTTATGGGGAAAGAAACCTTGTGGGGAAACAACCTTTCGGGAAGACCAACCTTGTGGTAAAACAAACCTTGTGGGAAAACAAACCTTGTGAGAAAACAAACCTTATGGGAAAACAAACCTTGTGGGGAAACAAACCTTGTGGGAAAACCAACCTTGCGGGAAAGCGAACCTTTTGGGAAAAGCAACACAGTGGGAAAACAAACCTTGTGGGAAAACCAACCTTGCGGGAAAACCAACCTTGGGTGAAAACAAAGCTTGTGGGAAAACCAACACAGTGGGAAAACAAACCTTGTGGGAAAACCAACCTTGCGGGAAAACCAACCTTGTGGGAAAACAAACCTTGTGGGAAAACAAACCTTGTGGGAAAACAAACCTTGTGGGAAAACAAACCTTATGGGAAAACAAACCTTGTGGGGAAACAAACCTTGTGGGAAAACCAACCTTGCGGGAAAGCGAACCTTTTGGGAAAAGCAACACAGTGGGAAAACAAACCTTGTGGGAAAACCAACCTTGCGGGAAAACCAACCTTGGGTGAAAACAAAGCTTGTGGGAAAACAAACCTTGTGGGAAAACCAACCTAGTGGGAAAAACAACCTAGTGGGAAAACAAACCTTGTGAGAAAACAAACCTTGTGGGAAAACCAACCTTATGGGGAAAGCAACCCTGCGGGAAAACCAACCTTGTGGGAAAACCAACCTTGTGGGAAAGCGAACCTTTTGGGAAAAACCAACACAGTGGGAAAACAAACCTTGTGGGAAAACCAACCTTGCGGGAAAGCGAACCTTTTGGGAAAACCAACACAGTGGGAAAACAAACGTTGTGGGAAAACCAACCTTGCGGGTAAACCAACCTTGGGGGAAAACAAAGCTTGTGAGAAAACAAACCTTTTGGGAAAACAAACCTTGTGGGAAAACAAACCTTGTGGGAAAACAAACCTTGTGAGAAAACAAACCTTGTGGGAAAACCAACCTTATGGGGAAAGAAACCTTGTGGGGAAACAACCTTTCGGGAAGACCAAACTTGTGGTAAAACAAACCTTGTGGGAAAACAAACCTTGTGAGAAAACAAACCTTATGGGAAAACAAACCTTGTGGGGAAACAAACCTTGTGGGAAAACCAACCTTGCGGGAAAGCGAACCTTTTGGGAAAAGCAACACAGTGGGAAAACAAACCTTGTGGGAAAACCAATCTTGCGGGAAAACCAACCTTGGGTGAAAACAAAGCTTGTGGGAAAACCAACACAGTGGGAAAACAAACCTTGTGGGAAAACCAACCTTGCGGGAAAACCAACCTTGTGGGAAAACAAACCTTGTGGGAAAACAAACCTTGTGGGAAAACAAACCTTGTGGGAAAACAAACCTTATGGGAAAACAAACCTTGTGGGGAAACAAACCTTGTGGGAAAACCAACCTTGCGGGAAAGCGAACCTTTTGGGAAAAGCAACACAGTGGGAAAACAAACCTTGTGGGAAAACCAACCTTGCGGGAAAACCAACCTTGGGTGAAAACAAAGCTTGTGGGAAAACAAACCTTGTGGGAAAACCAACCTAGTGGGAAAAACAACCTAGTGGGAAAACAAACCTTGTGAGAAAACAAACCTTGTGGGAAAACCAACCTTATGGGGAAAGCAACCCTGCGGGAAAACCAACCTTGTGGGAAAACCAACCTTGTGGGAAAGCGAACCTTTTGGGAAAAACCAACACAGTGGGAAAACAAACCTTGTGGGAAAACCAACCTTGCGGGAAAGCGAACCTTTTGGGAAAACCAACACAGTGGGAAAACAAACCTTGTGGGAAAACCAACCTTGCGGGAAAACCAACCTTGGAGGAAAACAAAGCTTGTGGGAAAACAAACCTTTTGGGAAAACAAACCTTGTGGGAAAACAAACCTTGTGGGAAAACAAACCTTGTGAGAAAACAAACCTTGTGGGAAAACCAACCTTATGGGGAAAGAAACCTTGTGGGGAAACAAACCTTTCGGGAAAACCAACCTTGTGGTAAAACAAACCTTTTGGGACAAACCTTGTGGGAAAACAAACCTTATGGGAAAACAAACCTTGTGGGGAAACAAACCTTGTGGGAAAACCAACAACAACCTATTGGGAAAACAAACCTTGTGAGAAAACAAACCTTGTGGGAAAACCAACCTTATGGGGAAAGCAACCCTGCGGGAAAACCAACATTGTGGGAAAACCAACCTTGTGGGAAAGCGAACCTTTTGGGAAAACCAACACAGTGGGAAAACAAACCTTGTGGGAAAACAAACCTTGTGGGAAAACCAACCTTGCATGAAAACCAACCTTGGGGGAAAACAAACCTTGTGGGAAAACAAACCTTGGGGGAAAACAAACCTTGTGGGAAAACAAACCTTGTGGGGAAACAAACCTAGTGGGAAAACAAACCTTGTGAGAAAACAATCCTTGTGGGAAAACAAACCTTGTGGGGAAACAAACCTTGCGGGAAAACCAACCTTGTGGGGAAACAAACCTTTCGGGAAAACCAACCTTGTGGGAAAACCAGCCTTGTGGGGAAACAAACCTTTCGGGAAAACCAACCTTGTGGGAAAACAAACCTTGTGGGAAAACAAAGCTTGTGGGAAAACAAACCCTGCGGGAAAACCAACCTTGTGGGAAAACCCACCTTGTGGGGAAACAAACCTTTCGGGAAAACTAACCTTGTGGGAAAACAAACCCTGCGGGAAAACCAACCTTGTGGGAAAACAAACCCTGCGGGAAAACCAACCTTGTGGGAAAATCAACCTTGCGGGAAAGCGAACCTTTTGGGAAAACCAACACAGTGGGAAAACGAAAACTTTCCCCACAACAAACCGGGAAAACCAACCTTGGGGGAAAACAAAGCTTGTGGGAAAACAAACCTTTTGGGAAAACAAACCTTGTGGGAAAACAAACCTCACAAGCTTGTGGGAAAACAAACCTTGTGGGAAAACCAACCTAGTGGGAAAAACAACCTAGTGGGAAAACAAACCTTGTGAGAAAACAAACCTTGTGGGAAAACCAACCTTATGGGGAAAGCAACCCTGCGGGAAAACCAACCTTGTGGGAAAACCAACCTTGTGGGAAAACCAACCTTGTGGGAAAGCGAACCTTTTGGGAAAACCAACACAGTGGGAAAACAAACCTTGTGGGAAAACCAACCTTGCGGGAAAACCAACCTTGGGGGAAAACCAACCTTGTGGGAAAACAAACCTTGTGGGGAAACAAATCTAGTGGGAAAACAAACCTTGTGAGAAAACAATCCTTGTGGGAAAACAAACCTGGTGGGGAAACAAACCTTGCGGGAAAACAAACCCTGCGGGAAAACAAACCTTGTGGGAAAACCAACCTTGTGGGGAAACAAACCTTTCGGGAAAACCAACCTTGTGGGAAAACAAACCTTGTGGGAAAACAAACCTTGTGGGAAAACAAACCTTGTGGGAAAACAAACCTTGTGAGAAAACAAACCTTGTGGGGAAACAAACCTAGTGGGAAAACAAACCTTGTGAGAAAACAAACCTTGTGGGAAAACCAACCTTATGGGAAAACAAACCTAGTGGGAAAACAAACCTTGTGGGGAAACAAACCTTTCGCGAAAACCAACCTTGTGGGAAAACAAACCTTGTGGGAAAACAAACCTTGTGGGATAGCGAACCTTTTGGGAAAACCAACACAGTGGGAAAACAAACCTTGTGGGAAAACCAACCTTGCGGGAAAACCAACCTTGGGGGAAAACAAACCTTGTGGGAAAACAAACCTTGTGGGGAAACAAACCTAGTGGGAAAACAATCCTTGTGGGAAAACCAACCTTGCGGGAAAGCGAACCTTTTGGGAAAACCAACACAGTGGGAAAACAAACCTTGTGAGAAAACAATCCTTGTGGGAAAACAAACCTTGTGGGGAAACAAACCTTGTGGGGAAACAAACCTTGTGGGAAAACTAACCTTGTGGGAAAACAAACCTTGCGGGAAAACTAACCTGTGGGAAAACAAACCTTGTGGGAAAACAAACCTTGTGAGAAAACAAACCTTGTGGGAAAACCAACCTTATGGGGAAAGAAACCTTGTGGGGAAACAAACCTTTAGGGAAAACCAACCTTGTGGTAAAACAAACCTTTTGGGAAAACAAACCTTGTGGGAAAACAAACCTTGTGGGAAAACAAACCTTATGGGAAAACAAACCTTGTGGGGAAACAAACCTTGTGGGAAAACCAACAACAACCTATTGGGAAAACAAATCTTGTGAGAAAACAAACCTTGTGGGAAAACCAACCTTATGGGGAAAGCAACCCTGCGGGAAAACCAACCTTGTGGGAAAACCAACCTTGTGGGAAAGCGAACATTTTGGGAAAACCAACACAGTGGGAAAACAAACCTTGTGGGAAAACAAACCTTGTGGGAAAACCAACCTTGCGGGAAAACCAACCTTGGGGGAAAACAAACCTTGTGGGAAAACAAACCTTGGGGGAAAACAAACCTTGTGGGAAAACAAACCTTGTGGGGAAACAAACCTAGTGGGAAAAAAAACCTTGTGAGAAAACAATCCTTGTGGGAAAACAAACCTTGTGGGGAAACAAACCTTGCGGGAAAACCAACCTTGTGGGGAAACAAACCTTTCGGGAAAACCAACCTTGTGGGAAAACCAGCCTTGCGGGGAAACAAACCTTTCGGGAAAACCAACCTTGTGGGAAAACAAACCTTTCGGGAAAACCAACCTTGTGGGAAAACAAACCTTGTGGGAAAACCAACCTTGTGGGAAAACAAACCCTGCGGGAAAACCAACCTTGTGGGAAAACCCACCTTGTGGGGAAACAAACCTTTCGGGAAAACTAACCTTGTGGGAAAACAAACCCTGCGGGAAAACCAACCTTGTGGGAAAACAAACCCTGCGGGAAAACCAACCTTGTGGGAAAACCAACCTTGCGGGAAAGCGAACCTTTTGGGAAAACCAACACAGTGGGAAAACAAACCTTGTGAGAAAACAATCCTTGTGGGAAAACAAACCTTGTGGGGAAACAAACCTTGTGGGGAAACAAACATTGTGGGAAAACTAACCTTGTGGGAAAACAAACCTTGCGGGAAAACTAACCTTGTGGGAAAACAAACCCTGCGGGAAAACCAACTTTGTGGGAAAACCAACCTTGTGGGGAAACAAACCTTTCGGGAAAACCAACCTTGTGGGAAAACAAACCTTGTGGGAAAACAAACCTTGTGGGAAAACAAACCTTATGGGGAAAGCAACCCTGCGGGAAAACCAACCTTGTGGGAAAACCAACCTTGTGGGAAAGCGAACCTTTTGGGAAAACCAACACAGTGGGAAAACAAACCTTGTGGGAAAACCAACCTTGCGGGAAAACCAACCTTGTGGGAAAACAAACCTTGTGGGAAAACAAACCTTGTGGGAAAACAAACCTTGTGGGAAAACAAACCTTGTGGGAAAACAAACCTTATGGGAAAACAAACCTTGTGGGGAAACAAACCTTGTGGGAACCTTTTGGGAAAACCAACACAGTGGGAAAACAAACCTTGTGGGAAAACCAACCTTGCGGGAAAACAAACCTTGGGTGAAAACAAAGCTTGTGGGAAAACAAACCTTGTGGGAAAACCAACCTAGTGGGAAAAACAACCTAGTGGGAAAACAAACCTTGTGAGAAAACAAACCTTGTGGGAAAACCAACCTTATGGGGAAAGCAACCCTGCGGGAAAACCAACCTTGTGGGAAAACCAACCTTGTGGGAAAGCGAACCTTTTGGGAAAAACCAACACAGTGGGAAAACAAACCTTGTGGGAAAACCAACCTTGCGGGAAAGCGAACCTTTTGGGAAAACCAACACAGTGGGAAAACAAACCTTGTGGGAAAACCAACCTTGCGGGTAAACCAACCTTGGGGGAAAACAAAGCTTGTGAGAAAACAAACCTTTTGGGAAAACAAACCTTGTGGGAAAACAAACCTTGTGGGAAAACAAACCTTGTGAGAAAACAAACCTTGTGGGAAAACCAACCTTATGGGGAAAGAAACCTTGTGGGGAAACAACCTTTCGGGAAGACCAACCTTGTGGTAAAACAAACCTTGTGGGAAAACAAACCTTGTGAGAAAACAAACCTTATGGGAAAACAAACCTTGTGGGGAAACAAACCTTGTGGGAAAACCAACCTTGCGGGAAAGCGAACCTTTTGGGAAAAGCAACACAGTGGGAAAACAAACCTTGTGGGAAAACCAACCTTGCGGGAAAACCAACCTTGGGTGAAAACAAAGCTTGTGGGAAAACCAACACAGTGGGAAAACAAACCTTGTGGGAAAACCAACCTTGCGGGAAAACCAACCTTGTGGGAAAACAAACCTTGTGGGAAAACAAACCTTGTGGGAAAACAAACCTTGTGGGAAAACAAACCTTATGGGAAAACAAACCTTGTGGGGAAACAAACCTTGTGGGAAAACCAACCTTGCGGGAAAGCGAACCTTTTGGGAAAAGCAACACAGTGGGAAAACAAACCTTGTGGGAAAACCAACCTTGCGGGAAAACCAACCTTGGGTGAAAACAAAGCTTGTGGGAAAACAAACCTTGTGGGAAAACCAACCTAGTGGGAAAAACAACCTAGTGGGAAAACAAACCTTGTGAGAAAACAAACCTTGTGGGAAAACCAACCTTATGGGGAAAGCAACCCTGCGGGAAAACCAACCTTGTGGGAAAACCAACCTTGTGGGAAAGCGAACCTTTTGGGAAAAACCAACACAGTGGGAAAACAAACCTTGTGGGAAAACCAACCTTGCGGGAAAGCGAACCTTTTGGGAAAACCAACACAGTGGGAAAACAAACGTTGTGGGAAAACCAACCTTGCGGGTAAACCAACCTTGGGGGAAAACAAAGCTTGTGAGAAAACAAACCTTTTGGGAAAACAAACCTTGTGGGAAAACAAACCTTGTGGGAAAACAAACCTTGTGAGAAAACAAACCTTGTGGGAAAACCAACCTTATGGGGAAAGAAACCTTGTGGGGAAACAACCTTTCGGGAAGACCAAACTTGTGGTAAAACAAACCTTGTGGGAAAACAAACCTTGTGAGAAAACAAACCTTATGGGAAAACAAACCTTGTGGGGAAACAAACCTTGTGGGAAAACCAACCTTGCGGGAAAGCGAACCTTTTGGGAAAAGCAACACAGTGGGAAAACAAACCTTGTGGGAAAACCAATCTTGCGGGAAAACCAACCTTGGGTGAAAACAAAGCTTGTGGGAAAACCAACACAGTGGGAAAACAAACCTTGTGGGAAAACCAACCTTGCGGGAAAACCAACCTTGTGGGAAAACAAACCTTGTGGGAAAACAAACCTTGTGGGAAAACAAACCTTGTGGGAAAACAAACCTTATGGGAAAACAAACCTTGTGGGGAAACAAACCTTGTGGGAAAACCAACCTTGCGGGAAAGCGAACCTTTTGGGAAAAGCAACACAGTGGGAAAACAAACCTTGTGGGAAAACCAACCTTGCGGGAAAACCAACCTTGGGTGAAAACAAAGCTTGTGGGAAAACAAACCTTGTGGGAAAACCAACCTAGTGGGAAAAACAACCTAGTGGGAAAACAAACCTTGTGAGAAAACAAACCTTGTGGGAAAACCAACCTTATGGGGAAAGCAACCCTGCGGGAAAACCAACCTTGTGGGAAAACCAACCTTGTGGGAAAGCGAACCTTTTGGGAAAAACCAACACAGTGGGAAAACAAACCTTGTGGGAAAACCAACCTTGCGGGAAAGCGAACCTTTTGGGAAAACCAACACAGTGGGAAAACAAACCTTGTGGGAAAACCAACCTTGCGGGAAAACCAACCTTGGAGGAAAACAAAGCTTGTGGGAAAACAAACCTTTTGGGAAAACAAACCTTGTGGGAAAACAAACCTTGTGGGAAAACAAACCTTGTGAGAAAACAAACCTTGTGGGAAAACCAACCTTATGGGGAAAGAAACCTTGTGGGGAAACAAACCTTTCGGGAAAACCAACCTTGTGGTAAAACAAACCTTTTGGGACAAACCTTGTGGGAAAACAAACCTTATGGGAAAACAAACCTTGTGGGGAAACAAACCTTGTGGGAAAACCAACAACAACCTATTGGGAAAACAAACCTTGTGAGAAAACAAACCTTGTGGGAAAACCAACCTTATGGGGAAAGCAACCCTGCGGGAAAACCAACATTGTGGGAAAACCAACCTTGTGGGAAAGCGAACCTTTTGGGAAAACCAACACAGTGGGAAAACAAACCTTGTGGGAAAACAAACCTTGTGGGAAAACCAACCTTGCATGAAAACCAACCTTGGGGGAAAACAAACCTTGTGGGAAAACAAACCTTGGGGGAAAACAAACCTTGTGGGAAAACAAACCTTGTGGGGAAACAAACCTAGTGGGAAAACAAACCTTGTGAGAAAACAATCCTTGTGGGAAAACAAACCTTGTGGGGAAACAAACCTTGCGGGAAAACCAACCTTGTGGGGAAACAAACCTTTCGGGAAAACCAACCTTGTGGGAAAACCAGCCTTGTGGGGAAACAAACCTTTCGGGAAAACCAACCTTGTGGGAAAACAAACCTTGTGGGAAAACAAAGCTTGTGGGAAAACAAACCCTGCGGGAAAACCAACCTTGTGGGAAAACCCACCTTGTGGGGAAACAAACCTTTCGGGAAAACTAACCTTGTGGGAAAACAAACCCTGCGGGAAAACCAACCTTGTGGGAAAACAAACCCTGCGGGAAAACCAACCTTGTGGGAAAATCAACCTTGCGGGAAAGCGAACCTTTTGGGAAAACCAACACAGTGGGAAAACGAAAACTTTCCCCACAACAAACCGGGAAAACCAACCTTGGGGGAAAACAAAGCTTGTGGGAAAACAAACCTTTTGGGAAAACAAACCTTGTGGGAAAACAAACCTCACAAGCTTGTGGGAAAACAAACCTTGTGGGAAAACCAACCTAGTGGGAAAAACAACCTAGTGGGAAAACAAACCTTGTGAGAAAACAAACCTTGTGGGAAAACCAACCTTATGGGGAAAGCAACCCTGCGGGAAAACCAACCTTGTGGGAAAACCAACCTTGTGGGAAAACCAACCTTGTGGGAAAGCGAACCTTTTGGGAAAACCAACACAGTGGGAAAACAAACCTTGTGGGAAAACCAACCTTGCGGGAAAACCAACCTTGGGGGAAAACCAACCTTGTGGGAAAACAAACCTTGTGGGGAAACAAATCTAGTGGGAAAACAAACCTTGTGAGAAAACAATCCTTGTGGGAAAACAAACCTGGTGGGGAAACAAACCTTGCGGGAAAACTAACCTCGTGGGAAAACAAACCCTGCGGGAAAACCAACCTTGTGGGAAAATCAACCTTGTGGGAAAACCAACCTTATGGGGAAAGAAACCTTGTGGGGAAACAACTTTTCGGGAAGACCAAACTTGTGGTAAAACAAACCTTGTGGGAAAACAAACCTTGTGAGAAAACAAACCTTATGGGAAAACAAACCTTGTGGGGAAACAAACCTTGTGGGAAAACCAACCTTGCGGGAAAGCGAACCTTTTGGGAAAAGCAACACAGTGGGAAAACAAACCTTGTGGGAAAACCAACCTTGCGGGAAAACCAACCTTGGGTGAAAACAAAGCTTGTGGGAAAACCAACACAGTGGGAAAACAAACCTTGTGGGAAAACCAACCTTGCGGGAAAACCAACCTTGTGGGAAAACAAACCTTGTGGGAAAACAAACCTTGTGGGAAAACAAACCTTGTGGGAAAACAAACCTTATGGGAAAACAAACCTTGTGGGGAAACAAACCTTGTGGGAAAACCAACCTTGCGGGAAAGCGAACCTTTTGGGAAAAGCAACACAGTGGGAAAACAAACCTTGTGGGAAAACCAACCTTGCGGGAAAACCAACCTTGGGTGAAAACAAAGCTTGTGGGAAAACAAACCTTGTGGGAAAACCAACCTAGTGGGAAAAACAACCTAGTGGGAAAACAAACCTTGTGAGAAAACAAACCTTGTGGGAAAACCAACCTTATGGGGAAAGCAACCCTGCGGGAAAACCAACCTTGTGGAAAACCAACCTTGTGGGAAAGCGAACCTTTTGGGAAAAACCAACACAGTGGGAAAACAAACCTTGTGGGAAAACCAACCTTGCGGGAAAGCGAACCTTTTGGGAAAACCAACACAGTGGGAAAACAAACCTTGTGGGAAAACCAACCATGCGGGAAAACCAACCTTGGGGGAAAACAAAGCTTGTGGGAAAACAAACCTTTTGGGAAAACAAACCTTGTGGGAAAACAAACCTTGTGGGAAAACAAACCTTGTGAGAAAACAAACCTTGTGGGAAAACCAACCTTATGGGGAAAGAAACCTTGTGGGGAAACAAACCTTTCGGGAAAACCAACCTTGTGGTAAAACAAACCTTTTGGGACAAACCTTGTGGAAAACAAACCTTATGGGAAAACAAACCTTGTGGGGAAACAAACCTTGTGGGAAAACCAACAACAACCTATTGGGAAAACAAACCTTGTGAGAAAACAAACCTTGTGGGAAAACCAACCTTATGGGGAAAGCAACCCTGCGGGAAAACCAACCTTGTGGGAAAACCAACCTTGTGGGAAAGCGAACCTTTTGGGAAAACCAACACAGTGGGAAAACAAACCTTGTGGGAAAACAAACCTTGTGGGAAAACCAACCTTGCGGGAAAACCAACCTTGGGGGAAAACAAACCTTGTGGGAAAACAAACCTTGGGGGAAAACAAACCTTGTGGGAAAACAAACCTTGTGGGGAAACAAACCTAGTGGGAAAACAAACCTTGTGAGAAAACAATCCTTGTGGGAAAACAAACCTTGTGGGGAAACAAACCTTGCGGGAAAACCAACCTTGTGGGGAAACAAACCTTTCGGGAAAACCAACCTTGTGGGAAAACCAGCCTTGTGGGGAAACAAACCTTTCGGGAAAACCAACCTTGTGGGAAAACAAACCTTTCGGGAAAACCAACCTTGTGGGAAAACAAACCTTGTGGGAAAACAAAGCTTGTGGGAAAACAAACCCTGCGGGAAAACCAACCTTGTGGGAAAACCCACCTTGTGGGGAAACAAACCTTTCGGGAAAACTAACCTTGTGGGAAAACAAACCCTGCGGGAAAACCAACCTTGTGGGAAAACAAACCCTGCGGGAAAACCAACCTTGTGGGAAAATCAACCTTGCGGGAAAGCGAACCTTTTGGGAAAACCAACACAGTGGGAAAACGAAAACTTTCCCCACAACAAACCGGGAAAACCAACCTTGGGGGAAAACAAAGCTTGTGGGAAAACAAACCTTTTGGGAAAACAAACCTTGTGGGAAAACAAACCTCACAAGCTTGTGGGAAAACAAACCTTGTGGGAAAACCAACCTAGTGGGAAAAACAACCTAGTGGGAAAACAAACCTTGTGAGAAAACAAACCTTGTGGGAAAACCAACCTTATGGGGAAAGCAACCCTGCGGGAAAACCAACCTTGTGGGAAAACCAACCTTGTGGGAAAACCAACCTTGTGGGAAAGCGAACCTTTTGGGAAAACCAACACAGTGGGAAAACAAACCTTGTGGGAAAACCAACCTTGCGGGAAAACCAACCTTGGGGGAAAACCAACCTTGTGGGAAAACAAACCTTGTGGGGAAACAAACCTAGTGGGAAAACAAACCTTGTGAGAAAACAATCCTTGTGGGAAAACAAACCTGGTGGGGAAACAAACCTTGCGGGAAAACTAACCTCGTGGGAAAACAAACCCTGCGTGAAAACCAACCTTGTGGGAAAACCAACCTTGTGGGGAAACAAACCTTTCGGGAAAACCAACCTTGTGGGAAAACAAACCTTGTGGGAAAACAAACCTTGTGTTAAAACAAACCTTGTGGGAAAACAAACCTTGTGAGAAAACAAATCTTGTGGGGAAACAAACCGGGAAAACAAACCTTGTGAGAAAACAAACCTTGTGGGAAAACCAACCCTATGGGAAAACAAACCTAGTGGGAAAACAAACCTTGTGGGGAAACAAACCTTTCGGGAAAACCAACCTTGTGGGAAAACAAACCTTGTGGGAAAACCAACCTAGTAGGAAAACAAACCTTGTGAGAAAACAAACCGTGTGGGAAAACCAACCTTATGGGGAAACAAACCCTGCGTTAAAACCAACCTTGTGGGAAAACCAACCTTGCGGGAAAGCGAACCTTTAGGGAAAACCAACACAGTGGGAAAACAAACCTTGTGAGAAAACAATCCTTGTGGGAAAACAAACCTTGTGGGGAAACAAACCTTGCGGGGAAACAAACCTTGTGGGAAAACTAACCTTGTGGGAAAACAAACCTTGCGGGAAAACTAACCTTGTGGGAAAACAAACCCTGCGGGAAAACCAACCTTGTGGGAAAACCAACCTTGTGCGGAAACAAACCTTTCGGGAAAACCAACCTTGTGGGAAAACAAACCTTGTGGGAAAACAAACCTTGTGGGAAAACAAACCTTGTGGGAAAACAAACCTTGTGAGAAAACAAACCTTGTGGGGAAAGAAACCCTGGGGGAAAACAAAGCTTGTGGGAAAACAAACCTTGTGGGAAAACCAACCTAGTGGGAAAAACAACCTAGTGGGAAAACAAACCTTGTGAGAAAACAAACCTTGAGGGAAAACCAACCTTATGGGGAAAGCAACCCTGCGGGAAAACCAACCTTGTGGGAAAACCAACCTTGTGGGAAAGCGAACCTTTTGGGAAAAACCAACACAGTGGGAAAACAAACCTTGTGGGAAAACCAAGCTTGCGGGAAAGCGAACCTTTTGGGAAAACCAACACAGTGGGAAAACAAACCTTGTGCGAAAACCAACCTTGCGGGAAAACCAACCTTGGGGGAAAACAAAGCTTGTGGGAAAACAAACCTTTTGGGAAAACAAACCTTGTGGGAAAACAAACCTTGTGGGAAAACAAACCTTGTGAGAAAACAAACCTTGTGGGAAAACCAACCTTATGGGGAAAGAAACCTTGTGGGGAAACAAACCTTTCGGGAAAACCAACCTTGTGGTAAAACAAACCTTGTGGGAAAACAAACCTTGTGGGAAAACAAACCTTGTGGGAAAACAAACCTTATGGGAAAACAAACCTTGTGGGGAAACAAACCTTGTGGGAAAACCAACAACAACCTATTGGGAAAACAAACCTTGTGAGAAAACAAACCTTGTGGGAAAACCAACCTTATGGGGAAAGCAACCCTGCGGGAAAACCAACCTTGTGGGAAAACCAACCTTGTGGGAAAGCGATCCTTTTGGGAAAACCAACACAGTGGGAAAACAAACCTTGTGGGAAAACCAACCTTGCGGGAAAACCAACCTTGGGGGAAAACAAACCTTGTGGGAAAACAAACCTTGTGGGGAAACAAACTTAGTGGGAAAACAATCCTTGTGGGAAAACAAACCTTGTGGGGAAACAAACCTTGCGGGAAAACTAACCTTGTGGAAAAACAAACCCTGCGGGAAAACAAACCTTGTGGGAAAACCAACCTTGTGGGGAAACAAACCTTTCGGGAAAACCAACCTTGTGGGAAAACAAACCTTGTGGGAAAACAAACCTTGTGGGAAAACAAACCTTGTGAGAAAACAAACCTTGTGGGGAAACAAACCTAGTGGGAAAACAAACCTTGTGAGAAAACAAACCTTGTGGGAAAACCAACCTTATGGGAAAACAAACCTAGTGGGAAAACAAACCTTGTGGGGAAACAAACCTTTCGGGAAAACCAACCTTGTGGGAAAACAAACCTTGTGGGAAAACCAACCTTGTGGGAAAGCGAACCTTTTGGGAAAACCAACACAGTGGGAAAACAAACCTTGTGGGAAAACCAACCTTGCGGGAAAACCAACCTTGTGGGAAAACAAACCTTGTGGGGAAACAAACCTAGTGGGAAAACAATCCTTGTGGGAAAACCAACCTTGCGGGAAAGCGAACCTTTTGGGAAAACCAACACAGTGGGAAAACAAACCTTGTGAGAAAACAATCCTTGTGGGAAAACAAACCTTGTGGGGAAACAAACCTTGTGGGGAAACAAACCTTGTGGGAAAACTATCCTTGTGGGAAAACAAACCTTGCGGGAAAACTAACCTTGTGGGAAAAAAAACCCTGCGGGAAAACCAACCTTGTGGGAAAACAAACCTTGTGGGAAAACAAACCTTGTGGGAAAACAAACCTTATGGGGAAAGCAACCTTGCGGGGAAACCAACCTTGTGGGAAAACAAACCTTGTGGGAAAACAAACCTTGTGGGAAAACAAACCTTGTGGGAAAACAAACCTTACGGGAAAACAAACCTTCTGGGGAAACAAACCTTGTGGGAAAACCAACCTTGCGGGAAAGCGAACCTTTTGGGAAAACCAACACAGTAGGAAAACAAACCTTGTGGGAAAACCAACCTTGCGGGAAAACCAACCTTGGGTGAAAACAAAGCTTGTGGGAAAACAAACCTTGTGGGGAAACAAACCTTTTGGGAAAACAAACCTTGTGGGAAAACAAACCTTGTGAGAAAACAATCCTTGTGGGAAAACAAACCTTCTGGGGAAACAAACCTTGTGGGAAAACCAACCTTGCGGGAAAGCGAACCTTTTGGGAAAACCAACACAGTAGGAAGACAAACCTTGTGGGAAAACCAACCTTACGGGAAAACCAACCTTGGGTGAAAACAAAGCTTGTGGGAAAACAAACCTTGTGGGGAAACAAACCTTTCGGGAAAACCAACCTTGTGGGAAAACAAACCTTGTGGAAAAACAAACCTTGTGAGAAAACAATCCTTGTGGGAAAACAAACCTTGTGGGAAAACCAACCTTGTGGGGAAACAAACCTTTCGGGAAAACCAACCTTGTGGGAAAACCAACCTTGTGGGGAAACAAACCTTTCGGGAAAACCAACCTTGTGGGAAAACATACCTTTGGGGAAAACAAACCTTGTGGGAAAACAAACCTTGTGGGGAAACAAACCTAGTGGGAAAACAAACCTTGTGAGAAAACAATCCTTGTGGGAAAACAAACCTTGTGGGGAAACAAACCTTGCGGGAAAACCAACCTTGTGGGGAAACAAACCTTTCGGGAAAACCAACCTTGTGGGAAAACCAACCTTGTGGGGAAACAAACCTTTCGGGAAAACCAACCTTGTGGGAAAACAAACCTTTCGGGAAAACCAACCTTGTGGGAAAACAAACCTTGTGGGAAAACAAACCTTGTGGGAAAACAAACCCTGCGGGAAAACCAACCTTGTGGGAAAACCCACCTTGAGGGGAAACAAACCTTTCGGGAAAACTAACCTTGTGGGAAAACAAACCCTGCGGGAAAACCAACCTTGTGGGAAAACAAACCCTGCGGGAAAACCAACCTTGTGGGAAAACCAACCTTGCGGGAAAGCGAACCTTTTGGGAAAACCAACACAGTGGGAAAACAAACCTTGTGAGAAAACAATCCTTGTGGGAAAACAAACGTTGTGGGGAAACAAACCTTGTTGGGAAACAAACCTTGTGGGAAAACTAACCTTATGGGAAAACAAACCTTGCGGGAAAACTAACCTTGTGGGAAAACAAACCCTGCGGGAAAACCAACTTTGTGGGAAAACCAACCTTGTGGGGAAACAAACCTTTCGGGAAAACCAACCTTGTGGGAAAACAAACCTTGTGGGAAAACAAACCTTGTGGGAAAACAAACCTTATGGGGAAAGCAACCCTGCGGGAAAACCAACCTTGTGGGAAAACCAACCTTGTGGGAAAGCGAACCTTTTGGGAAAACCAACACAGTGGGAAAACAAACCTTGTGGGAAAACAAACCTTATGGGGAAAGCAACCTTGCGGGGAAACCAACCTTGTGGGAAAACAAATCTTGTGGGAAAACAAACCTTGTGGGAAAACAAACCTTGTGGGAAAACAAACCTTATTGGAAAACAAACCTTCTGGGGAAACAAACCTTGTGGGAAAACCAATCTTGCGGGAAAGCGAACCTTTTGGGAAAACCAACACAGTAGGAAAACAAACCTTGTGGGAAAACCAACCTTGCGGGAAAACCAACCTTGGGTGAAAACAAAGCTTGTGGGAAAACAAACCTTGTGGGGAAACAAACCTTTCGGGAAAACCAACCTTGTGGGAAAACAAACCTTGTGGGAAAACAAACCTTGTGAGAAAACAATCCTTGTGGGAAAACAAACCTTGTGGGAAAACCAACCTTGTGGGGAAACAAACCTTTCGGGAAAACCAACCTTGTGGGAAAACATACCTTTGGGGAAAACAAACCTTGTGGGAAAACAAACCTTGTGGGGAAACAAACCTAGTGGGAAAACAAACCTTGTGAGAAAACAATCCTTGTGGGAAAACAAACCTTGTGGGGAAACAAACCTTGCGGGAAAACCAACCTTGTGGGGAAACAAACCTTTCGGGAAAACCAACCTTGTGGGAAAACCAACCTTGTGGGGAAACAAACCTTTCGGGAAAACCAACCTTGTGGGAAAACAAACCTTTCGGGAAAACCAACCTTGTGGGAAAACAAACCTTGTGGGAAAACAAACCTTGTGGGAAAACAAACCCTGCGGGAAAACCAACCTTGTGGGAAAACCCACCTTGAGGGGAAACAAACCTTTCGGGAAAACTAACCTTGTGGGAAAACAAACCCTGCGGGAAAACCAACCTTGTGGGAAAACAAACCCTGCGGGAAAACCAACCTTGTGGGAAAACCAACCTTGCGGGAAAGCGAACCTTTTGGGAAAACCAACACAGTGGGAAAACAAACCTTGTGAGAAAACAATCCTTGTGGGAAAACAAACGTTGTGGGGAAACAAACCTTGTTGGGAAACAAACCTTGTGGGAAAACTAACCTTATGGGAAAACAAACCTTGCGGGAAAACTAACCTTGTGGGAAAACAAACCCTGCGGGAAAACCAACTTTGTGGGAAAACCAACCTTGTGGGGAAACAAACCTTTCGGGAAAACCAACCTTGTGGGAAAACAAACCTTGTGGGAAAACAAACCTTGTGGGAAAACAAACCTTATGGGGAAAGCAACCCTGCGGGAAAACCAACCTTGTGGGAAAACCAACCTTGTGGGAAAGCGAACCTTTTGGGAAAACCAACACAGTGGGAAAACAAACCTTGTGGGAAAACAAACCTTATGGGGAAAGCAACCTTGCGGGGAAACCAACCTTGTGGGAAAACAAATCTTGTGGGAAAACAAACCTTGTGGGAAAACAAACCTTGTGGGAAAACAAACCTTATTGGAAAACAAACCTTCTGGGGAAACAAACCTTGTGGGAAAACCAATCTTGCGGGAAAGCGAACCTTTTGGGAAAACCAACACAGTAGGAAAACAAACCTTGTGGGAAAACCAACCTTGCGGGAAAACCAACCTTGGGTGAAAACAAAGCTTGTGGGAAAACAAACCTTGTGGGGAAACAAACCTTTCGGGAAAACCAACCTTGTGGGAAAACAAACCTTGTGGGAAAACAAACCTTGTGAGAAAACAATCCTTGTGGGAAAACAAACCTTGTGGGAAAACCAACCTTGTGGGGAAACAAACCTTTCGGGAAAACCAACCTTGTGGGAAAACCAACCTTGTGGGGAAACAAACCTTTCGGGAAAACCAACCTTGTGGGAAAACAAACCTTGGGGGAAAACAAACCTTGTGGGAAAACAAACCTTGTGGGGAAACAAACCTAGTGGGAAAACAAACCTTGTGAGAAAACAATCCTTGTGGGAAAACAAACCTTGTGGGGAAACAAACCTTGCGGGAAAACCAACCTTGTGGGGAAACAAACCTTTCGGGAAAACCAACCTTGTGGGAAAACCAGCCTTGTGGGGAAACAAACCTTTCGGGAAAACCAACCTTGTGGGAAAACAAACCTTTCGGGAAAACCAACCTTGTGGGAAAACAAACCTTGTGGGAAAACAAACCTTGTGGGAAAACAAACCCTGCGGGAAAACCAACCTTGTGGGAAAACCCACCTTGTGGGGAAACAAACCTTTCGGGAAAACTAACCTTGTGGGAAAACAAACCCTGCGGGAAAACCAACCTTGTGGGAAAACAAACCCTGCGGGAAAACCAACCTTGTGGGAAAACCAACCTTACGGGAAAGCGAACCTTTTGGGAAAACCAACACAGTGGGAAAACAAACCTTGTGAGAAAACAATCCTTGTGGGAAAACAAACCTTGTGGGGAAACAAACCTTGTGGTGAAACAAACCTTGTGGGAAAACTAACCTTGTGGGAAAACAAACCCTGCGGGAAAACCAACTTTGTGGGAAAACCAACCTTGTGGGGAAACAAACCTTTCGGGAAAACCAACCTTGTGGGAAAACAAACCTTGTGGGAAAACAACCCTTGTGGGAAAACAAACCTTATGGGGAAAGCAACCCTGCGGGAAAACCAACCTTGTGGGAAAACCAACCTTGTGGGAAAGCGAACCTTTTGGGAAAACCAACACAGTGGGAAAACAAACCTTGTGGGAAAACCAACCTTGCGGGAAAACCAACCTTGTGGGAAAACAAACCTTGTGGGAAAACAAACCTTGTGGGAAAACAAACCTTGTGGGAAAACAAACCTTATGGGAAAACAAACCTTGTGGGGAAACAAACCTTGTGGGAAAACCAACCTTGCGGGAAAGCGAACCTTTTGGGAAAACCAACACAGTGGGAAAACAAACCTTGTGGGAAAACCAACCTTGCGGGAAAACCAACCTTGGGTGAAAACAAAGCTTGTGGGAAAACAAACCTTGTGGGAAAACCAACCTAGTGGGAAAAACAACCTAGTGGGAAAACAAACCTTGTGAGAAAACAAACCTTGTGGGAAAACCAACCTTATGGGGAAAGCAACCCTGCGGGAAAACCAACCTTGTGGGAAAACCAACCTTGTGGGAAAGCGAACCTTTTGGGAAAAACCAACACAGTGGGAAAACAAACCTTGTGGGAAAACAAACCCTGCGGGAAAACCAACCTTGTGGGAAAACCAACCTTGCGGGAAAGCGAACCTTTTGGGAAAACCAACACAGTGGGAAAACAAACCTTGTGAGAAAACAATCCTTGTGGGAAAACAAACCTTGTGGGGAAACAAACCTTGTGGTGAAACAAACCTTGTGGGAAAACTAACCTTGTGGGAAAACAAACCCTGCGGGAAAACCAACTTTGTGGGAAAACCAACCTTGTGGGGAAACAAACCTTTCGGGAAAACCAACCTTGTGGGAAAACAAACCTTGTGGGAAAACAACCCTTGTGGGAAAACAAACCTTATGGGGAAAGCAACCCTGCGGGAAAACCAACCTTGTGGGAAAACCAACCTTGTGGGAAAGCGAACCTTTTGGGAAAACCAACACAGTGGGAAAACAAACCTTGTGGGAAAACCAACCTTGCGGGAAAACCAACCTTGTGGGAAAACAAACCTTGTGGGAAAACAAACCTTGTGGGAAAACAAACCTTGTGGGAAAACAAACCTTATGGGAAAACAAACCTTGTGGGGAAACAAACCTTGTGGGAAAACCAACCTTGCGGGAAAGCGAACCTTTTGGGAAAACCAACACAGTGGGAAAACAAACCTTGTGGGAAAACCAACCTTGCGGGAAAACCAACCTTGGGTGAAAACAAAGCTTGTGGGAAAACAAACCTTGTGGGAAAACCAACCTAGTGGGAAAAACAACCTAGTGGGAAAACAAACCTTGTGAGAAAACAAACCTTGTGGGAAAACCAACCTTATGGGGAAAGCAACCCTGCGGGAAAACCAACCTTGTGGGAAAACCAACCTTGTGGGAAAGCGAACCTTTTGGGAAAAACCAACATAGTGGGAAAACAAACCTTGTGGGAAAACCAACCTTGCGGGAAAGCGAACCTTTTGGGAAAACCAACACAGTGGGAAAACAAACCTTGTAGGAAAACCAACCTTGCGGGAAAACCAACCTTGGGGGAAAACAAAGCTTGTGGGAAAACAAACCTTTTGGGAAAACAAACCTTGTGGGAAAACAAACCTTGTGGGAAAACAAACCTTGTGAGAAAACAAACCTTGTGGGAAAACCAACCTTATGGGGAAAGAAACCTTGTGGGGAAACAAACCTTTCGGGAAAACCAACCTTGTGGTAAAACAAACCTTGTGGGAAAACAAACCTTGTGGGAAAACAAACCTTGTGGGAAAACAAACCTTATGGGAAAACAAACCTTGTGGGGAAACAAACCTTGTGGGAAAACCAACAACAACCTATTGGGAAAACAAACCTTGTGAGAAAACAAACCTTGTGGGAAAACCAACCTTATGGGGAAAGCAACCCTGCGGTAAAACCAACCTTGTGGGAAAACCAACCTTGTGGGAAAGCGAACCTTTTGGGAAAACCAACACAGTGGGAAAACAAACCTTGTGGGAAAACCAACCTTGCGGGAAAACCAACCTTGGGGGAAAACAAAGCTTGTGGGAAAACAAACCTTTTGGGAAAACAAACCTTGTGGGAAAACAAACCTTGTGGGAAAACAAACCTTGTGAGAAAACAAACCTTGTGGGAAAACCAACCTTATGGGGAAAGAAACCTTGTGGGGAAACAAACCTTTCGGGAAAACCAACCTTGTGGTAAAACAAACCTTGTGGGAAAACAAACCTTGTGGGAAAACAAACCTTGTGGGAAAACAAACCTTATGGGAAAACAAACCTTGTGGGGAAACAAACCTTGTGGGAAAACCAACAACAACCTATTGGGAAAACAAACCTTGTGAGAAAACAAACCTTGTGGGAAAACCAACCTTATGGGGAAAGCAACCCTGCGGGAAAACCAACCTTGTGGGAAAACCAACCTTGTGGGAAAGCGAACCTTTTGGGAAAACCAACACAGTGGGAAAACAAACCTTGTGGGAAAACCAACCTTGCGGGAAAACCAACCTTGGGGGAAAACAAACCTTGTGGGAAAACAAACCTTGTGGGGAAACAAACTTAGTGGGAAAACAATCCTTGTGGGAAAACAAACCTTGTGGGGAAACAAACCTTGCGGGAAAACTAACCTTGTGGAAAAACAAACCCTGCGGGAAAACAAACCTTGTGGGAAAACCAACCTTGTGGGGAAACAAACCTTTCGGGAAAACCAACCTTGTGGGAAAACAAACCTTGTGGGAAAACAAACCTTGTGGGAAAACAAACCTTGTGGGAAAACAAACCTTGTGAGAAAACAAACCTTGTGGGGAAACAAACCTAGTGGGAAAACAAACCTTGTGAGAAAACAAACCTTGTGGGAAAACCAACCTTATGGGAAAACAAACCTAGTGGGAAAACAAACCTTGTGGGGAAACAAACCTTTCGGGAAAACCAACCTTGTGGGAAAACAAACCTTGTGGGAAAACCAACCTTGTGGGAAAGCGAACCTTTTGGGAAAACCAACACAGTGGGAAAACAAACCTTGTGGGAAAACCAACCTTGCGGGAAAACCAACCTTGTGGGAAAACAAACCTTGTGGGGAAACAAACCTAGTGGGAAAACAATCCTTGTGGGAAAACCAACCTTGCGGGAAAGCGAACCTTTTGGGAAAACCAACACAGTGGGAAAACAAACCTTGTGAGAAAACAATCCTTGTGGGAAAACAAACCTTGTGGGGAAACAAACCTTGTGGGGAAACAAACCTTGTGGGAAAACTATCCTTGTGGGAAAACAAACCTTGCGGGAAAACTAACCTTGTGGGAAAAAAAACCCTGCGGGAAAACCAACCTTGTGGGAAAACAAACCTTGTGGGAAAACAAACCTTGTGGGAAAACAAACCTTATGGGGAAAGCAACCTTGCGGGGAAACCAACCTTGTGGGAAAACAAACCTTGTGGGAAAACAAACCTTGTGGGAAAACAAACCTTGTGGGAAAACAAACCTTACGGGAAAACAAACCTTCTGGGGAAACAAACCTTGTGGGAAAACCAACCTTGCGGGAAAGCGAACCTTTTGGGAAAACCAACACAGTAGGAAAACAAACCTTGTGGGAAAACCAACCTTGCGGGAAAACCAACCTTGGGTGAAAACAAAGCTTGTGGGAAAACAAACCTTGTGGGGAAACAAACCTTTTGGGAAAACAAACCTTGTGGGAAAACAAACCTTGTGAGAAAACAATCCTTGTGGGAAAACAAACCTTCTGGGGAAACAAACCTTGTGGGAAAACCAACCTTGCGGGAAAGCGAACCTTTTGGGAAAACCAACACAGTAGGAAAACAAACCTTGTGGGAAAACCAACCTTACGGGAAAACCAACCTTGGGTGAAAACAAAGCTTGTGGGAAAACAAACCTTGTGGGAAAACAAACCTTGTGGGAAAACAAACCTTATTGGAAAACAAACCTTCTGGGGAAACAAAGCTTGTGGGAAAACCAACCTTGCGGGAAAGCGAACCTTTTGGGAAAACCAACACAGTAGGAAAACAAACCTTGTGGGAAAACCAACCTTGCGGGAAAACCAACCTTGGGTGAAAACAAAGCTTGTGGGAAAACAAACCTTGTGGGGAAACAAACCTTTCGGGAAAACCAACCTTGTGGGAAAACAAACCTTGTGGGAAAACAAACCTTGTGAGAAAACAATCCTTGTGGGAAAACAAACCTTGTGGGAAAACCAACCTTGTGGGGAAACAAACCTTTCGGGAAAACCAACCTTGTGGGAAAACCAACCTTGTGGGGAAACAAACCTTTCGGGAAAACCAACCTTGTGGGAAAACAAACCTTGGGGGAAAACAAACCTTGTGGGAAAACAAACCTTGTGGGGAAACAAACCTAGTGGGAAAACAAACCTTGTGAGAAAACAATCCTTGTGGGAAAACAAACCTTGTGGGGAAACAAACCTTGCGGGAAAACCAACCTTGTGGGGAAACAAACCTTTCGGGAAAACCAACCTTGTGGGAAAACCAGCCTTGTGGGGAAACAAACCTTTCGGGAAAACCAACCTTGTGGGAAAACAAACCTTTCGGGAAAACCAACCTTGTGGGAAAACAAACCTTGTGGGAAAACAAACCTTGTGGGAAAACAAACCCTGCGGGAAAACCAACCTTGTGGGAAAACCCACCTTGTGGGGAAACAAACCTTTCGGGAAAACTAACCTTGTGGGAAAACAAACCCTGCAGGAAAACCAACCTTGTGGGAAAACAAACCCTGCGGGAAAACCAACCTTGTGGGAAAACCAACCTTGCGGGAAAGCGAACCTTTTGGGAAAACCAACACAGTGGGAAAACAAACCTTGTGAGAAAACAATCCTTGTGGGAAAACAAACCTTGTGGGGAAACAAACCTTGTGGGGAAACAAACCTTGTGGTGAAACAAACCTTGTGGGAAAACTAACCTTGTGGGAAAACAAACCCTGCGGGAAAACAAACCTTGTGGGAAAACCAACCTTGCGGGAAAACCAACCTTGGGGGAAAACAAACCTTGTGGGAAAACAAACCTTGTGGGGAAACAAACTTAGTGGGAAAACAATCCTTGTGGGAAAACAAACCTTGTGGGGAAACAAACCTTGCGGGAAAACTAACCTTGTGGAAAAACAAACCCTGCGGGAAAACAAACCTTGTGGGAAAACCAACCTTGTGGGGAAACAAACCTTTCGGGAAAACCAACCTTGTGGGAAAACAAACCTTGTGGGAAAACAAACCTTGTGGGAAAACAAACCTTGTGGGAAAACAAACCTTGTGAGAAAACAAACCTTGTGGGGAAACAAACCTAGTGGGAAAACAAACCTTGTGAGAAAACAAACCTTGTGGGAAAACCAACCTTATGGGAAAACAAACCTAGTGGGAAAACAAACCTTGTGGGGAAACAAACCTTTCGGGAAAACCAACCTTGTGGGAAAACAAACCTTGTGGGAAAACCATCCTTGTGGGAAAGCGAACCTTTTGGGAAAACCAACACAGTGGGAAAACAAACCTTGTGGGAAAACCAACCTTGCGGGAAAACCAACCTTGTGGGAAAACAAACCTTGTGGGGAAACAAACCTAGTGGGAAAACAATCCTTGTGGGAAAACCAACCTTGCGGGAAAGCGAACCTTTTGGGAAAACCAACACAGTGGGAAAACAAACCTTGTGAGAAAACAATCCTTGTGGGAAAACAAACCTTGTGGGGAAACAAACCTTGTGGGGAAACAAACCTTGTGGGAAAACTATCCTTGTGGGAAAACAAACCTTGCGGGAAAACTAACCTTGTGGGAAAAAAAACCCTGCGGGAAAACCAACCTTGTGGGAAAACAAACCTTGTGGGAAAACAAACCTTGTGGGAAAACAAACCTTATGGGGAAAGCAACCTTGCGGGGAAACCAACCTTGTGGGAAAACAAACCTTGTGGGAAAACAAACCTTGTGGGAAAACAAACCTTGTGGGAAAACAAACCTTACGGGAAAACAAACCTTCTGGGGAAACAAACCTTGTGGGAAAACCAACCTTGCGGGAAAGCGAACCTTTTGGGAAAACCAACACAGTAGGAAAACAAACCTTGTGGGAAAACCAACCTTGCGGGAAAACCAACCTTGGGTGAAAACAAAGCTTGTGGGAAAACAAACCTTGTGGGGAAACAAACCTTTTGGGAAAACAAACCTTGTGGGAAAACAAACCTTGTGAGAAAACAATCCTTGTGGGAAAACAAACCTTCTGGGGAAACAAACCTTGTGGGAAAACCAACCTTGCGGGAAAGCGAACCTTTTGGGAAAACCAACACAGTAGGAAAACAAACCTTGTGGGAAAACCAACCTTACGGGAAAACCAACCTTGGGTGAAAACAAAGCTTGTGGGAAAACAAACCTTGTGGGAAAACAAACCTTGTGGGAAAACAAACCTTATTGGAAAACAAACCTTCTGGGGAAACAAAGCTTGTGGGAAAACCAACCTTGCGGGAAAGCGAACCTTTTGGGAAAACCAACACAGTAGGAAAACAAACCTTGTGGGAAAACCAACCTTGCGGGAAAACCAACCTTGGGTGAAAACAAAGCTTGTGGGAAAACAAACCTTGTGGGGAAACAAACCTTTCGGGAAAACCAACCTTGTGGGAAAACAAACCTTGTGGGAAAACAAACCTTGTGAGAAAACAATCCTTGTGGGAAAACAAACCTTGTGGGAAAACCAACCTTGTGGGGAAACAAACCTTTCGGGAAAACCAACCTTGTGGGAAAACCAACCTTGTGGGGAAACAAACCTTTCGGGAAAACCAACCTTGTGGGAAAACAAACCTTGGGGGAAAACAAACCTTGTGGGAAAACAAACCTTGTGGGGAAACAAACCTAGTGGGAAAACAAACCTTGTGAGAAAACAATCCTTGTGGGAAAACAAACCTTGTGGGGAAACAAACCTTGCGGGAAAACCAACCTTGTGGGGAAACAAACCTTTCGGGAAAACCAACCTTGTGGGAAAACCAGCCTTGTGGGGAAACAAACCTTTCGGGAAAACCAACCTTGTGGGAAAACAAACCTTTCGGGAAAACCAACCTTGTGGGAAAACAAACCTTGTGGGAAAACAAACCTTGTGGGAAAACAAACCCTGCGGGAAAACCAACCTTGTGGGAAAACCCACCTTGTGGGGAAACAAACCTTTCGGGAAAACTAACCTTGTGGGAAAACAAACCCTGCAGGAAAACCAACCTTGTGGGAAAACAAACCCTGCGGGAAAACCAACCTTGTGGGAAAACCAACCTTGCGGGAAAGCGAACCTTTTGGGAAAACCAACACAGTGGGAAAACAAACCTTGTGAGAAAACAATCCTTGTGGGAAAACAAACCTTGTGGGGAAACAAACCTTGTGGTGAAACAAACCTTGTGGGAAAACTAACCTTGTGGGAAAACAAACCCTGCGGGAAAACCAACTTTGTGGGAAAACCAACCTTGTGGGGAAACAAACCTTTCGGGAAAACCAACCTTGTGGGAAAACAAACCTTGTGGGAAAACAACCCTTGTGGGAAAACAAACCTTATGGGGAAAGCAACCCTGCGGGAAAACCAACCTTGTGGGAAAACCAACCTTGTGGGAAAGCGAACCTTTTGGGAAAACCAACACAGTGGGAAAACAAACCTTGTGGGAAAACCAACCTTGCGGGAAAACCAACCTTGTGGGAAAACAAACCTTGTGGGAAAACAAACCTTGTGGGAAAACAAACCTTGTGGGAAAACAAACCTTGTGGGAAAACAAACCTTATGGGAAAACAAACCTTGTGGGGAAACAAACCTTGTGGGAAAACCAACCTTGCGGGAAAGCGAACCTTTTGGGAAAACCAACACAGTGGGAAAACAAACCTTGTGGGAAAACCAACCTTGCGGGAAAACCAACCTTGGGTGAAAACAAAGCTTGTGGGAAAACAAACCTTGTGGGAAAACCAACCTAGTGGGAAAAACAACCTAGTGGGAAAACAAACCTTGTGAGAAAACAAACCTTGTGGGAAAACCAACCTTATGGGGAAAGCAACCCTGCGGGAAAACCAACCTTGTGGGAAAGCGAACCTTTTGGGAAAAACCAACACAGTGGGAAAACAAACCTTGTGGGAAAACCAACCTTGCGGGAAAGCGAACCTTTTGGGAAAACCAACACAGTGGGAAAACAAACCTTGTGGGAAAACCAACCTTGCGGGAAAACCAACCTTGGGGGAAAACAAAGCTTGTGGGAAAACAAACCTTTTGGGAAAACAAACCTTGTGGGAAAACAAACCTTGTGGGAAAACAAACCTTGTGAGAAAACAAACCTTGTGGGAAAACCAACCTTATGGGGAAAGAAACCTTGTGGGGAAACAAACCTTTCGGGAAAACCAACCTCGTGGGAAAACAAACCTTGTGGGAAAACAAACCTTGTGGGAAAACAAACCTTGTGGGAAAACAAACCTTATGGGAAAACAAACCTTGTGGGGAAACAAACCTTGTGGGAAAACCAACAACAACCTATTGGGAAAACAAACCTTGTGAGAAAACAAACCTTGTGGGAAAACCAACCTTATGGGGAAAGCAACCCTGCGGTAAAACCAACCTTGTGGGAAAACCAACCTTGTGGGAAAACAAACACAGTGGGAAAACAAACCTTGTGGGAAAACAAACCTTGCGGGAAAACCAACCTTGGGGGAAAACAAACCTTGTGAGAAAACAAACCTTGTGGGGAAACAAACCTAGTGGGAAAACAATCCTTGTGGGAAAACAAACCTAGTGGGAAAACAATCCTTGTGGGAAAACAAACCTTGTGGGGAAACAAACCTTGCGGGAAAACTAACCTTGTGGGAAAACAAACCCTGCGGGAAAACAAACCTTGTGGGAAAACCAACCTTGTGGGGAAACAAACCTTTCGGGAAAACCAACCTTGTGGGAAAACAAACCTTGTGGGAAAACAAACCTTGTGGGAAAACAAACCTTGTGGGAAAACAAACCTTGTGGGAAAACAAACCTTGTGAGAAAACAAACCTTGTGGGGAAACAAACCTAGTGGGAAAACAAACCTTGTGAGAAAACAAACCTTGTGGGAAAACCAACCTTATGGGAAAACAAACCTAGTGGGAAAACAAACCTTGTGGGGAAACAAACCTTTCGGGAAAACCAACCTTGTGGGAAAACAAACCTTGTGGGAAAACCAACCTTGTGGGAAAGCGAACCTTTTGGGAAAACAAACACAGTGGGAAAACAAACCTTGTGGGAAAACAAACCTTGCGGGAAAACCAACCTTGGGGGAAAACAAACCTTGTGAGAAAACAAACCTTGTGGGGAAACAAACCTAGTAGGAAAACAATCCTTGTGGGAAAACCAACCTTGCGGGAAAGCGAACCTTTTGGGAAAACCAACACAGTGGGAAAACAAACCTTGTGAGAAAACAATCCTTGTGGGAAAACAAACCTTGTGGGGAAACAAACCTTGTGGGGAAACAAACCTTGTGGGGAAACAAACCTTGTGGGAAAACTAACCTTGTGGGAAAACAAACCTTATGGGGAAACAAACCTTTCGGGAAAACCAACCTTGTGGGAAAACAAACCTTTCGGGAAAACCAACCTTGTGGGAAAACAAACCTTGTGGGAAAACAAACCTTGTGGGAAAACAAACCCTGCGGGAAAACCAACCTTGTGGGAAAACCCACCTTGTGGGGAAAAAAACCTTTCGGGAAAACTAACCTTGTGGGAAAACAAACCCTGCGGGAAAACCAACCTTGTGGGAAAACAAACCCTGCGGGAAAACCAACCTTGTGGGAAAACCAACCTTGCGGGAAAGCGAACCTTTTGGGAAAACCAACACAGTGGGAAAACAAACCTTGTGAGAAAACAATCCTTGTGGGAAAACAAACCTTGTGGGGAAACAAACCTTGTTGGGAAACAAACCTTGTGGGAAAACTAACCTTGTGGGAAAACAAACCTTGCGGGAAAACTAACCTTGTGGGAAAACAAACCCTGCGGGAAAACCAACTTTGTGGGAAAACCAACCTTGTGGGGAAACAAACCTATCGGGAAAACCAACCTTGTGGGAAAACAAACCTTGTGGGAAAACAAACCTTGTGGGAAAACAAACCTTATGGGGAAAGCAACCCTGCGGGAAAACCAACCTTGTGGGAAAGCGAACCTTTTGGGAAAACCAACACAGTGGGAAAACAAACCTTGTGGGAAAACAAACCTTATGGGGAAAGCAACCTTGCGGGGAAACCAACCTTGTGGGAAAACAAACCTTGTGGGAAAACAAACCTTGTGGGAAAGCGAACCTTTTGGGAAAACCAACACAGTGGGAAAACAAACCTTGTGGGAAAACAAACCTTATGGGGAAAGCAACCTTGTGGGAAAACCAACCTTATGGGGAAAGCAACCCTGCGGGAAAACCAACCTTGTGGGAAAACCAACCTTGTGGGAAAGCGAACCTTTTGGGAAAAACCAACACAGTGGGAAAACAAACCTTGTGGGAAAACCAACCTTGCGGGAAAGCGAACCTTTTGGGAAAACCAACACAGTGGGAAAACAAACCTTGTGGGAAAACCAACCTTGCGGGAAAACCAACCTTGTGGGAAAACAAAGCTTGTGGGGAAACAAACCTTGCGGGAAAACTAACCTTGTGGGAAAACAAACCCTGCGGGAAAACAAACCTTGTGGGGAAACAAACCTAGTGGGAAAACAATCCTTGTGGGAAAACAAACCTTGTGGGGAAACAAACCTTGCGGGAAAACTAACCTTGTGGGAAAACAAACCCTGCGGGAAAACAAACCTTGTGGGAAAACCAACCTTGTGGGGAAACAAACCTTTCGGGAAAACCAACCTTGTGGGAAAACAAACCTTGTGGGAAAACAAACCTTGTGGGAAAACAAACCTTGTGGGAAAACAAACCTTGTGGGAAAACAAACCTTGTGAGAAAACAAACCTTGTGGGGAAACAAACCTAGTGGGAAAACAAACCTTGTGAGAAAACAAACCTTGTGGGAAAACCAACCTTATGGGAAAACAAACCTAGTGGGAAAACAAACCTTGTGGGGAAACAAACCTTTCGGGAAAACCAACCTTGTGGGAAAACAAACCTTGTGGGAAAACCAACCTTGTGGGAAAGCGAACCTTTTGGGAAAACAAACACAGTGGGAAAACAAACCTTGTGGGAAAACAAACCTTGCGGGAAAACCAACCTTGGGGGAAAACAAACCTTGTGAGAAAACAAACCTTGTGGGGAAACAAACCTAGTGGGAAAACAATCCTTGTGGGAAAACCAACCTTGCGGGAAAGCGAACCTTTTGGGAAAACCAACACAGTGGGAAAACAAACCTTGTGAGAAAACAATCCTTGTGGGAAAACAAACCTTGTGGGGAAACAAACCTTGTGGGGAAACAAACCTTGTGGGAAAACTAACCTTGTGGGAAAACAAACCTTATGGGGAAACAAACCTTTCGGGAAAACCAACCTTGTGGGAAAACAAACCTTTCGGGAAAACCAACCTTGTGGGAAAACAAACCTTGTGGGAAAACAAACCTTGTGGGAAAACAAACCCTGCGGGAAAACCAACCTTGTGGGAAAACCCACCTTGTGGGGAAAAAAACCTTTCGGGAAAACTAACCTTGTGGGAAAACAAACCCTGCGGGAAAACCAACCTTGTGGGAAAACAAACCCTGCGGGAAAACCAACCTTGTGGGAAAACCAACCTTGCGGGAAAGCGAACCTTTTGGGAAAACCAACACAGTGGGAAAACAAACCTTGTGAGAAAACAATCCTTGTGGGAAAACAAACCTTGTGGGGAAACAAACCTTGTTGGGAAACAAACCTTGTGGGAAAACTAACCTTTTGGGAAAACAAACCTTGCGGGAAAACTAACCTTGTGGGAAAACAAACCCTGCGGGAAAACCAACTTTGTGGGAAAACCAACCTTGTGGGGAAACAAACCTATCGGGAAAACCAACCTTGTGGGAAAACAAACCTTGTGGGAAAACAAACCTTGTGGGAAAACAAACCTTATGGGGAAAGCAACCCTGCGGGAAAACCAACCTTGTGGGAAAACCAACCTTGTGGGAAAGCGAACCTTTTGGGAAAACCAACACAGTGGGAAAACAAACCTTGTGGGAAAACAAACCTTATGGGGAAAGCAACCTTGCGGGGAAACCAACCTTGTGGGAAAACAAACCTTGTGGGAAAACAAACCTTGTGGGAAAACAAACCTTGTGGGAAAACAAACCTTATGGGAAAACAAACCTTCTGGGGAAAAAAAACCTTGTGGGAAAACAAACCTTGCGGGCAAGCGAACCTTTTGGGAAAACCAACACAGTAGGAAAACAAACCTTGTGGGAAAACCAACCTTGCGGGAAAACCAACCTTGGGTGAAAACAAAGCTTGTGGGAAAACAAACCTTGTGGGGAAACAAACCTTTCGGGAAAACCAACCTTGTGGGAAAAAAAACCTTGTGGGAAAACAAACCTTGTGAGAAAACAATCCTTGTGGGAAAACAAACCTTGTGGGAAAACCAACCTTGTGGGGAAACAAACCTTTCGGGAAAACCAACCTTGTGGGAAAACCAACCTTGTGGGGAAACAAACCTTTCGGGAAAACCAACCTTGTGGGAAAACAAACCTTGTGGGAAAACAAACCTTGGGGGAAAACAAACCTTGTGGGAAAACAAACCTTGTGGGGAAACAAACCTAGTGGGAAAACAAACCTTGTGAGAAAACAATCCTTGTGGGAAAACAAACCTTGTGGGGAAACAAACCTTGCGGGAAAACCAACGTTGTGGGGAAACAAACCTTTCGGGAAAACCAAACTTGTGGGAAAACCAGCCTTGTGGGGACACAAACCTTTCGGGAAAACCAACCTTGTGGGAAAACAAAACCTTTCGGGAAAACCAACCTTGTGGGAAAACAAACCTTGTGGGAAAACAAACCTTGTGGGAAAACAAAACCTTTCGGGAAAACCAACCTTGTGGGAAAACAAACCTTGTGGGGAAACAAACCTAGTGGGAAAACAATCCTTGTGGGAAAACCAACCTTGCGGGAAAGCGAACCTTTTGGGAAAACCAACACAGTGGGAAAACAAACCTTGTGAGAAAACAATCCTTGTGGGAAAACAAACCTTGTGGGGAAACAAACCTTGTGGGGAAACAAACCTTGTGGGAAAACTAACCTTGTGGGAAAACAAACCTTATGGGGAAACAAACCTTTCGGGAAAACCAACCTTGTGGGAAAACAAACCTTTCGGGAAAACCAACCTTGTGGGAAAACAAACCTTGTGGGAAAACAAACCTTGTGGGAAAACAAACCCTGCGGGAAAACCAACCTTGTGGGAAAACCCACCTTGTGGGGAAACAAACCTTTCGGGAAAACTAACCTTGTGGGAAAACAAACCCTGCGGGAAAACCAACCTTGTGGGAAAACAAACCCTGCGGGAAAACCAACCTTGTGGGAAAACCAACCTTGCGGGAAAGCGAACCTTTTGGGAAAACAAGCCTTGTGGGAAAACAAACCTTATGGGGAAAGCAACCCTGCGGGAAAACCAACCTTGTGGGAAAACCAACCTTGTGGGAAAGCGAACCTTTTGGGAAAACCAACACAGTGGGAAAACAAACCTTGTGGGAAAACAAACCTTATGGGGAAAGTAACCTTGCGGGGAAACCAACCTTGTGGGAAAACAAACCTTGTGGGAAAACAAACCTTGTGGGAAAACAAACCTTGTGGGAAAACAAACCTTATGGGGAAAGCAACCCTGCGGGAAAACCAACCTTGTGGGAAAACCAACCTTGTGGGAAAGCGAACCTTTTGGGAAAACCAACACAGTGGGAAAACAAACCTTGTGGGAAAACAAACCTTATGGGGAAAGTAACCTTGCGGGGAAACCAACCTTGTGGGAAAACAAGCCTTGTGGGAAAACAAACCTTGTGGGAAAACAAACCTTGTGGGAAAACAAACCTTATGGGAAAACAAACCTTCTGGGGAAACAAACCTTGTGGGAAAACCAACCTTGCGGGCAAGCGAACCTTTTGGGAAAACCAAAACAGTAGGAAAACAAACCTTGTGGGAAAACCAACCTTGCGGGAAAACCAACCTTGGGTGAAAACAAAGCTTGTGGGAAAACAAACCTTGTGGGGAAACAAACCTTTCGGGAAAACCAACCTTGTGGGAAAAAAACCTTGTGGAAAAACAAACCTTGTGAGAAAACAATCCTTGTGGGAAAACAAACCTTGTGGGAAAACCAACCTTGTGGGGAAACAAACCTTTCGGGAAAACCAACCTTGTGGGAAAACCAACCTTGTGGGGAAACAAACCTTGGGGGAAAACAAACCTTGTGGGAAATCAAACCTTGTGGGGAAACAAACCTAGTGGGAAAACAAACCTTGTGAGAAAACAATCCTTGTGGGAAAACAAACCTTGTGGGGAAACAAACCTTGCGGGAAAACCAACCTTGTGGGGAAACAAACCTTTCGGGAAAACCAAACTTGTGGGAAAACCAGCCTTGTGGGGAAACAAACCTTTCGGGAAAACCAACCTTGTGGGAAAACAAAACCTTTCGGGAAAACCAACCTTGTGGGAAAACAAACCTTGTGGGAAAACAAACCTTGTGGGAAAACAAACCCTGCGGGAAAACCAACCTTGTGGGAAAACCCACCTTGTGGGGAAACAAACCTTTCGGGAAAACTAACCTTGTGGGAAAACAAACCCTGCGGGAAAACCAACCTTGTGGGAAAACAAACCCTGCGGGAAAACCAACCTTGTGGGAAAACCAACCTTGCGGGAAAGCGAACCTTTTGGGAAAACCAACACAGTGGGAAAACAAACCTTGTGAGAAAACAATCCTTGTGGGAAAACAAACCTTGTGGGGAAACAAACCTTGTGGGGAAACAAACCTTGTGGGAAAACTAACCTTGTGGGAAAACAAACCCTGCGGGAAAACCAACTTTGTGGGAAAACCAACCTTGTGGGGAAACAAACCTTTCGGGAAAACCAACCTTGTGGGAAAACAAACCTTGTGGGAAAACAAACCTTGTGGGAAAACAAACCTTATGGGGAAAGCAACCCTGCGGGAAAACCAACCTTGTGGGAAAACCAACCTTGTGGGAAAGCGAACCTTTTGGGAAAACCAACACAGTGGGAAAACAAACCTTGTGGGAAAACCAACCTTGCGGGAAAACCAACCTTGTGGGAAAACAAACCTTGTGGGAAAACAAACCTTGTGGGAAAACAAACCTTATGGGAAAACAAACCTTGTGGGGAAACAAACCTTGTGGGAAAACCAACCTTGCGGGAAAGCGAACCTTTGCGGGAAAACCAACCTTGGGTGAAAACAAAGCTTGTGGGAAAACAAACCTTGTGGGAAAACCAACCTTGCGGGAAAGCGAACCTTTTGGGAAAACCAACACAGTGGGAAAACAAACCTTGTGAGAAAACAATCCTTGTGGGAAAACAAACCTTGTGGGGAAACAAACCTTGTGGGGAAACAAACCTTGCGGGAAAACAAACCTTGTGGGAAAACAAACCTTATGGGGAAAGCAACCTTGCGGGAAAACAAACCTTATGGGGAAAGCAACCCTGCGGGAAAACCAACCTTGTGGGAAAACCAACCTTGTGGGAAAGCGAACCTTTTGGGAAAACCAACACAGTGGGAAAACAAACCTTGTGGGAAAACAAACCTTATGGGGAAAGTAACCTTGCGGGGAAACCAACCTTGTGGGAAAACAAACCTTGTGGGAAAACAAACCTTGTGGGAAAACAAACCTTGTGGGAAAACAAACCTTATGGGGAAAGCAACCCTGCGGGAAAACCAACCTTGTGGGAAAACCAACCTTGTGGGAAAGCGAACCTTTTGGGGAAACCAACACAGTGGGAAAACAAACCTTGTGGGAAAACAAACCTTATGGGGAAAGTAACCTTGCGGGGAAACCAACCTTGTGGGAAAACAAGCCTTGTGGGAAAACAAACCTTGTGGGAAAACAAACCTTGTGGGAAAACAAACCTTATGGGAAAACAAACCTTCTGGGGAAACAAACCTTGTGGGAAAACCAACCTTGCGGGCAAGCGAACCTTTTGGGAAAACCAAAACAGTAGGAAAACAAACCTTGTGGGAAAACCAACCTTGCGGGAAAACCAACCTTGGGTGAAAACAAAGCTTGTGGGAAAACAAACCTTGTGGGGAAACAAACCTTTCGGGAAAACCAACCTTGTGGGAAAAAAACCTTGTGGAAAAACAAACCTTGTGAGAAAACAATCCTTGTGGGAAAACAAACCTTGTGGGAAAACCAACCTTGTGGGGAAACAAACCTTTCGGGAAAACCAACCTTGTGGGAAAACCAACCTTGTGGGGAAACAAACCTTGGGGGAAAACAAACCTTGTGGGAAATCAAACCTTGTGGGGAAACAAACCTAGTGGGAAAACAAACCTTGTGAGAAAACAATCCTTGTGGGAAAACAAACCTTGTGGGGAAACAAACCTTGCGGGAAAACCAACCTTGTGGGGAAACAAACCTTTCGGGAAAACCAAACTTGTGGGAAAACCAGCCTTGTGGGGAAACAAACCTTTCGGGAAAACCAACCTTGTGGGAAAACAAAACCTTTCGGGAAAACCAACCTTGTGGGAAAACAAACCTTGTGGGAAAACAAACCTTGTGGGAAAACAAACCCTGCGGGAAAACCAACCTTGTGGGAAAACCCACCTTGTGGGGAAACAAACCTTTCGGGAAAACTAACCTTGTGGGAAAACAAACCCTGCGGGAAAACCAACCTTGTGGGAAAACAAACCCTGCGGGAAAACCAACCTTGTGGGAAAACCAACCTTGCGGGAAAGCGAACCTTTTGGGAAAACCAACACAGTGGGAAAACAAACCTTGTGAGAAAACAATCCTTGTGGGAAAACAAACCTTGTGGGGAAACAAACCTTGTGGGGAAACAAACCTTGTGGGAAAACTAACCTTGTGGGAAAACAAACCCTGCGGGAAAACCAACTTTGTGGGAAAACCAACCTTGTGGGGAAACAAACCTTTCGGGAAAACCAACCTTGTGGGAAAACAAACCTTGTGGGAAAACAAACCTTGTGGGAAAACAAACCTTATGGGGAAAGCAACCCTGCGGGAAAACCAACCTTGTGGGAAAACCAACCTTGTGGGAAAGCGAACCTTTTGGGAAAACCAACACAGTGGGAAAACAAACCTTGTGGGAAAACCAACCTTGCGGGAAAACCAACCTTGTGGGAAAACAAACCTTGTGGGAAAACAAACCTTGTGGGAAAACAAACCTTATGGGAAAACAAACCTTGTGGGGAAACAAACCTTGTGGGAAAACCAACCTTGCGGGAAAGCGAACCTTTGCGGGAAAACCAACCTTGGGTGAAAACAAAGCTTGTGGGAAAACAAACCTTGTGGGAAAACCAACCTTGCGGGAAAGCGAACCTTTTGGGAAAACCAACACAGTGGGAAAACAAACCTTGTGAGAAAACAATCCTTGTGGGAAAACAAACCTTGTGGGGAAACAAACCTTGTGGGGAAACAAACCTTGCGGGAAAACAAACCTTGTGGGAAAACAAACCTTATGGGGAAAGCAACCTTGCGGGAAAACCAACCTTGTGGGAAAACAAACCTTTTGGGAAAACAAACCTTGTGGGAAAACAAACCTTGTGGGAAAACAAACCTTATGGGAAAACAAACCTTGTGGGGAAACAAACCTTGTGGGAAAACCAACCTTGCCGGAAAGCGAACCTTTTGGGAAAACCAACACAGTGGGAAAACAAACCTTGTGGGAAAACCAACCTTGTGGGAAAACCAGCACAGTGGGAAAACAAACCTTGCGGGAAAACCAACCTTGCGGGAAAACCAACCTTGGGTGAAAACAGAGCTCGTGGGAAAACAAACCTTGTGGGAAAACCAACCTAGTGGGAAAAACAACCTAGTGGGAAAACAAACCTTGTGACAAAACAAACCTTGTGGGAAAACCAACCTTATGGGGAAAGCAACCCTGCAGGAAAACCGACCTTGTGGGAAAACCAACCTTGTGGGAAAGCGAACCTTTTGGGAAAAACTAACACAGTGGGAAAACAAACCTTGTGGGAAAACCAACCTTGCGGGGAAACAAACCTTGTGGGAAAACCAACCTTGCGGGAAAGCGAACCTTTTGGGAAAAGCAACACAGTGGGAAAACAAACCTTGTGGGAAAACCAACCTTGCGGGAAAACCAACCTTGGGTGAAAACAAAGCTTGTGGGAAAACCAACACAGTGTGAAAACTAACCTTGTGGGAAAACCAACCTTGCGGGAAAACCAACCTTGTGGGAAAACAAACCTTGTGGGAAAACAAACCTTGTGGGAAAACAAACCTTATGAGAAAACAAACCTTGTGGGGAAACAAACCTTGTGGGAAAACCAACCTTGCGGGAAAGCGAACCTTTTGGGAAAAGCAACACAGTGGGAAAACAAACCTTGTGGGAAAACCAACCTTGCGGGAAAACCAACCTTGGGTGAAAACAAAGCTTGTGGGAAAACAAACCTTGTGGGAAAACCAACCTAGTGGGAAAAACAACCTAGTGGGAAAACAAACCTTGTGAGAAAACAAACCTTGTGGGAAAACCAACCTTATGGGGAAAGCAACCCTGCGGGAAAACCAACCTTGTGGGAAAACCAACCTTGTGGGAAAGCGAACCTTTTGGGAAAAACCAACACAGTGGGAAAACAAACCTTGTGGGAAAACCAACCTTGCGGGAAAGCGAACCTTTTGGGAAAACCAACACAGTGGGAAAACAAACCTTGTGGGAAAACCAACCTTGCGGGAAAACCAACCTTGGGGGAAAACAAAGCTTGTGGGAAAACAAACCTTTTGGGAAAACAAACCTTGTTTGAAAACAAACCTTGTGGGAAAACAAAACTTTTGAGAAAACAAACCTTGTTGGAAAACCAACCTTATGGGGAAAGAAACCTTGTGGGGAAACAAACCTTTCGGGAAAACCAACCTTGTGGTAAAACAAACCTTTTGGGAAAACAAACCTTGTGGGAAAACAAACCTTATGGGAAAACAAACCTTGTGGGGAAACAAACCTTGTAGGAAAACCAACAACAACCTATTGGGAAAACAAACCTTGTGAGAAAACAAACCTTGTGGGAAAACCAACCTTATGGGGAAAGCAACCCTGCGGGAAAACCAACCTTGTGGGAAAACCAACCTTGTGGGAAAGCGAACCTTTTTGGGAAAACCAACACAGTGGGAAAACAAACCTTGTGGGAAAACAAACCTTGTGGGAAAACCAACCTTGCGGGAAAACCAACCTTGGGGGAAAACAAACCTTGTGGGAAAACAAACCTTGGGGGAAAACAAACCTTGTGGGAAAACAAACCTTGTGGGGAAACAAACCTAGTGGGAAAACAAACCTTGTGAGAAAACAATCCTTGTGGGAAAACAAACCTTGTGGGGAAACAAACCTTGCGGGAAAACCAACCTTGTGGGGAAACAAACCTTTCGGGAAAACCAACCTTGTGGGAAAACAAACCTTTCGGGAAAACCAACCTTGTGGGAAAACAAACCTTGTGGGAAAACAAACCTTGTGGGAAAACAAACCCTGCGGGAAAACCAACCTTGTGGGAAAACCCACCTTGTGGGGAAACAAACCTTTCGGGAAAACTAACCTTGTGGGAAAACAAACCCTGCGGGAAAACCAACCTTGTGGGAAAACAAACCCTGTGGGAAAACCAACCTTGTGGGAAAACCAACCTTGCGGGAAAGCGAACCTTTTGGGAAAACCAACACAGTGGGAAAACAAACCTTGTGAGAAAACAAACCTTGTGGGGAAACAAACATTGTGGGAAAACTAACCTTGTGGGAAAACAAACCTTGCGGGAAAACTAACCTTGTGGGAAAACAAACCCTGCGGGAAAACCAACTTTGTGGGAAAACCAACCTTGTGGGGAAACAATCCTTTCGGGAAAACCAACCTTGTGGGAAAACAAACCTTGGGGGAAAACAAACCTTGTGGGAAATAAAACCTTATGGGGAAAGCAACCCTGCGGGAAAACCAACCTTGTGGGAAAACCAACCTTGTGGGAAAGCGAACCTTTTGGGAAAACCAACACAGTGGGAAAACAAACCTTGTGGGAAAACCAACCTTGCGGGAAAACCAACCTTGTGTGAAAACAAACCTTGTGGGAAAACAAACCTTGTGGGAAAACAAACCTTGTGGGAAAACAAACCTTATGGGAAAACAAACCTTGTGGGGAAACAAACCTTGTGGGAAAACCAACCTTGCGGGAAAGCGAACCTTTTGGGAAAACCAACACAGTGGGAAAACAAACCTTGTGGGAAAACAAACCTTGTGGGAAAACCAACCTAGTGGGAAAAACAACCTAGTGGGAAAACAAACCTTGTGAGAAAACAAACCTTGTGGGAAAACCAACCTTATGGGGAAAGCAACCCTGCGGGAAAACCAACCTTGTGGGAAAACCAACCTTGTGGGAAAGCGAACCTTTTGGGAAAAACCAACACAGTGGGAAAACAAACCTTGTAGGAAAACCAACCTTGCGGGAAAGCGAACCTTTTGGGAAAACCAACACAGTGGGAAAACAAACCTTGTGGGAAAACCAACCTTGCGGGAAAACCAACCTTGGGGGAAAACAAAGCTTGTGAGAAAACAAACCTTTTGGGAAAACAAACCTTGTGGGAAAACAAACCTTGTGGGAAAACAAACCTTGTGAGAAAACAAATCTTGTGGGAAAACCAACCTTATGGGGAAAGAAACCTTGTGGTAAAACAAACCTTGTGGGAAAACAAACCTTGTGGGAAAACAAACCTTGTGGGAAAACAAACCTTATGGGAAAACAAACCTTGTGGGGAAACAAACCTTGTGGGAAAACCAACAACAACCTATTGGGAAAACAAACCTTGTGAGAAAACAAACCTTGTGGGAAAACCAACCTTATGGGGAAAGCAACCCTGCGGGAAAACCAACCTTGTGGGAAAACCAACCTTGTGGGAAAGTGAACCTTTTGGGAAAACCAACACAGTGGGAAAACAAACCTTGTGGGAAAACCAACCTTGCGGGAAAACCAACCTTGGGGGAAAACAAACCTTGTGGGAAAACAAACCTTGTGGGGAAACAAACCTAGTGGGAAAACCAACCTAGTGGGAAAAACAACCTAGTGGGACAACAACCTTATGGGGAAAGAAACCTTGTGGGGAAACAAACCTTTCGGGAAAACCAACCTTGTGGTAAAACAAACCTTGTGGGAAAACAAACCTTGTGGGAAAACAAACCTTGTGGGAAAACAAACCTTATGGGAAAACAAACCTTGTGGGGAAACAAACCTTGTGGGAAAACCAACAACAACCTATTGGGAAAACAAACCTTGTGAGAAAACAAACCTTGTGGGAAAACCAACCTTATGGGGAAAGCAACCCTGCGGGAAAACCAACCTTGTGGGAAAACCAACCTTGTGGGAAAACCAACCTTGTGGGAAAGCGAACCTTTCGGGAAAACCAACACAGTGGGAAAACAAACCTTGTGGGAAAACAAACCTTGTGGGGAAACAAACCTTGCGGGAAAACTAACCTTGTGGGAAAACAAACCCTGCGGGAAAACCAACCTTGTGGGAAAACCAACCTTGTGGGGAAACAAACCTTTCGGGAAAACCAACCTTGTGGGAAAACAAACCTTGCGGGAAAACTAACCTTGTGGGAAAACAAACCCTGCGGGAAAACCAACCTTGTGGGAAAACCAACCTTGTGGGGAAACAAACGTTTCGGGAAAACCAACCTTGTGGGAAAACAAACCTTGTGGGAAAACAAACCTTGTGGGAAAACAAACCTTATGGGGAAAGCAACCCTGCGGGAAAACCAACCTTGTGGGAAAACCAACCTTGTGGGAAAGCGAACCTTTTGGGAAAACCAACCCAGTGGGAAAACAAACCTTGTGGGAAAACAAACCTTATGGGGAAAGCAACCTTGCGGGGAAACCAACCTTGTGGGAAAACAAACCTTGTGGGAAAACAAACCTTGTGGGAAAACAAACCTTGTGGGAAAACAAACCTTATGGGAAAACAAACCTTCTGGGGAAACAAACCTTGTGGGGAAACAAACCTTTCGGGAAAACCAACCTTGTGGGAAAACAAACCTTGTGGGAAAACAAACCTTGTGAGAAAACAATCCTTGTGGGAAAACAAACCTTGTGGGAAAACAAACCTTGTGGGGAAACCAACCTTGTGGGGAAACAAACCTTTCGGGAAAACCAACACAGTGAGAAAACAATCCTTGTGGGAAAACAAACCTTGTGGGGAAACAAACCTTGTGGGGAAACAAACCTTGTGGGGAAACAAACCTTGTGGGAAAACTAACCTTGTGGGAAAACAAACCTTGCGGGAAAACTAACCTTGTGGGAAAACAAACCCTGCGGGAAAACCAACTTTGTGGGAAAACCAACCTTGTGGGGAAACAAACCTTTCGGGAAAACAAACCTTTCGGGAAAACCAACCTTGTGGGGAAACAAACCTTGTGGGAAAACCAACACAGTGAGAAAACAATCCTTGTGGGAAAACAAACCTTGTGGGGAAACAAACCTTGTGGGGAAACAAACCTTGTGGGAAAACTAACCTTGTGGGAAAACAAACCTTGCGGGAAAACTAACCTTGTGGGAAAACAAACCCTGCGGGAAAACCAACTTTGTGGGAAAACCAACCTTGTGGGGAAACAAACCTTTCGGGAAAACCAACCTTGTGGGAAAACAAACCTTGTGGGAAAACAAACCTTGTGGGAAAACAAACCTTATGGGGAAAGCAACCCTGCGGGAAAACCAACCTTGTGGGAAAACCAACCTTGTGGGAAAGCGAACCTTTTGGGAAAACCAACACAGTGGGAAAACAAACCTTGTGGGAAAACAAACCTTATGGGGAAAGCAACCTTGCGGGGAACCTTGTGGGAAAACAAACCTTGTGGGAAAACAAACCTTGTGGGAAAACAAACCTTGTGGGAAAACAAACCTTATGGGAAAACAAACCTTCTGGGGAAACAAACCTTCTGGGAAAACAAACCTTGTGGGGAAACAAACCTTTCGGGAAAACCAACCTTGTGGGAAAACAAACCTTGTGGGAAAACAAACCTTGTGAGAAAACAATCCTTGTGGGAAAACAAACCTTGTGGGAAAACCAACCTTGTTGGAAAACCAACCTTGTGGGGAAACAAACCTTTCGGGAAAACCAACCTTGTGGGAAAACAAACCTTGGGGGAAAACAAACCTTGTGGGAAAACAAACCTTGTGGGGAAACAAACCTAGTGGGAAAACAAACCTTGTGAGAAAACAATCCTTGTGGGAAAACAAACCTTGTGGGGAAACAAACCTTGCGGGAAAACCAACCTTGTGGGGAAACAAACCTTTCGGGAAAACCAACCTTGTGGGAAAACCAGCCTTGTGGGGAAAGAAACCTTTCGGGAAAATCAACCTTGTGGGAAAACAAACCTTTCGGGAAAACCAACCTTGTGGGAAAACAAACCTTGTGGGAAAACAAACCTTGTGGGAAAACAAACCCTGCGGGAAAACCAACCTTGTGGGAAAACCCACCTTGTGGGGAAACAAACCTTTCGGGAAAACTAACCTTGTGGGAAAACAAACCCTGCGGGAAAACCAACCTTGTGGGAAAACAAACCCTGCGGGAAAACCAACCTTGTGGGAAAACCAACCTTGCGGGAAAGCGAACCTTTTGGGAAAACCAACACAGTGGGAAAACAAACCTTGTGAGAAAACAATCCTTGTGGGAAAACAAACCTTGTGGGGAAACAAACCTTGTGGGGAAACAAACCTTGTGGGAAAACTAACCTTGTGGGAAAACAAACCTTGCGGGAAAACTAACCTTGTGGGAAAACAAACCCTGCGGGAAAACCAACTTTGTGGGAAAACCAACCTTGTGGGGAAACAAACCTTTCGGGAAAACCAACCTTGTGGGAAAACAAACCTTGTGGGAAAACAAACCTTATGGGGAAAGCAACCCTGCGGGAAAACCAACCTTGTGGGAAAACCGACCTTGTGGGAAAGCGAACCTTTTGGGAAAACCAACACAGTGGGAAAACAAACCTTGTGGGAAAACCAACCTTGCGGGAAAACCAACCTTGTGGGAAAACCAACCTTGTGGGAAAACAAACCTTGTGGGAAAACAAACCTTGTGGGAAAACAAACCTTATGGGAAAACAAACCTTGTGGGGAAACAAACCTTGTGGGAAAACCAACCTTGCGGGAAAGCGAACCTTTTGGGAAAAGCAACACAGTGGGAAAACAAACCTTGTGGGAAAACCAACCTTGCGGGAAAACCAACCTTGGGTGAAAACAAAGCTTGTGGGAAAACAAACCTTGTGGGAAAACCAACCTAGTGGGAAAAACAACCTAGTGGGAAAACAAACCTTGTGAGAAAACAAACCTTGTGGGAAAACCAACCTTATGGGGAAAGCAACCCTGCGGGAAAACCAACCTTGTGGGAAAACCAACCTTGTGGGAAAGCGAACCTTTTGGGAAAAACCAACACAGTGGGAAAACAAACCTTGTAGGAAAACCAACCTTGCGGGAAAGCGAACCTTTTGGGAAAACCAACACAGTGGGAAAACAAACCTTGTGGGAAAACCAACCTTGCGGGAAAACCAACCTTGGGGGAAAACAAAGCTTGTGAGAAAACAAACCTTTTGGGAAAACAAACCTTGTGGGAAAACAAACCTTGTGGGAAAACAAACCTTGTGAGAAAACAAATCTTGTGGGAAAACCAACCTTATGGGGAAAGAAACCTTGTGGGGAAACAAACCTTTCGGGAAAACCAACCTTGTGGTAAAACAAACCTTGTGGGAAAACAAACCTTGTGGGAAAACAAACCTTGTGGGAAAACAAACCTTATGGGAAAACAAACCTTGTGGGGAAACAAACCTTGTGGGAAAACCAACAACAACCTATTGGGAAAACAAACCTTGTGAGAAAACAAACCTTGTGGGAAAACCAACCTTATGGGGAAAGCAACCCTGCGGGAAAACCAACCTTGTGGGAAAACCAACCTTGTGGGAAAGTGAACCTTTTGGGAAAACCAACACAGTGGGAAAACAAACCTTGTGGGAAAACCAACCTTGCGGGAAAACCAACCTTGGGGGAAAACAAACCTTGTGGGAAAACAAACCTTGTGGGGAAACAAACCTAGTGGGAAAACCAACCTAGTGGGAAAAACAACCTAGTGGGACAACAACCTTATGGGGAAAGAAACCTTGTGGGGAAACAAACCTTTCGGGAAAACCAACCTTGTGGTAAAACAAACCTTGTGGGAAAACAAACCTTGTGGGAAAACAAACCTTGTGGGAAAACAAACCTTATGGGAAAACAAACCTTGTGGGGAAACAAACCTTGTGGGAAAACCAACAACAACCTATTGGGAAAACAAACCTTGTGAGAAAACAAACCTTGTGGGAAAACCAACCTTATGGGGAAAGCAACCCTGCGGGAAAACCAACCTTGTGGGAAAACCAACCTTGTGGGAAAACCAACCTTGTGGGAAAGCGAACCTTTCGGGAAAACCAACACAGTGGGAAAACAAACCTTGTGGGAAAACAAACCTTGTGGGGAAACAAACCTTGCGGGAAAACTAACCTTGTGGGAAAACAAACCCTGCGGGAAAACCAACCTTGTGGGAAAACCAACCTTGTGGGGAAACAAACCTTTCGGGAAAACCAACCTTGTGGGAAAACAAACCTTGCGGGAAAACTAACCTTGTGGGAAAACAAACCCTGCGGGAAAACCAACCTTGTGGGAAAACCAACCTTGTGGGGAAACAAACCTTTCGGGAAAACCAACCTTGTGGGAAAACAAACCTTGTGGGAAAACAAACCTTGTGGGAAAACAAACCTTATGGGGAAAGCAACCCTGCGGGAAAACCAACCTTGTGGGAAAACCAACCTTGTGGGAAAGCGAACCTTTTGGGAAAACCAACCCAGTGGGAAAACAAACCTTGTGGGAAAACAAACCTTATGGGGAAAGCAACCTTGCGGGGAAACCAACCTTGTGGGAAAACAAACCTTGTGGGAAAACAAACCTTGTGGGAAAACAAACCTTGTGGGAAAACAAACCTTATGGGAAAACAAACCTTCTGGGGAAACAAACCTTGTGGGAAAACAAACCTTGTGGGGAAACAAACCTTTCGGGAAAACCAACCTTGTGGGAAAACAAACCTTGTGGGAAAACAAACCTTGTGAGAAAACAATCCTTGTGGGAAAACAAACCTTGTGGGAAAACAAACCTTGTGGGGAAACCAACCTTGTGGGGAAACAAACCTTTCGGGAAAACCAACACAGTGAGAAAACAATCCTTGTGGGAAAACAAACCTTGTGGGGAAACAAACCTTGTGGGGAAACAAACCTTGTGGGGAAACAAACCTTGTGGGAAAACTAACCTTGTGGGAAACAAACCTTGCGGGAAAACTAACCTTGTGGGAAAACAAACCCTGCGGGAAAACCAACTTTGTGGGAAAACCAACCTTGTGGGGAAACAAACCTTTCGGGAAAACAAACCTTTCGGGAAAACCAACCTTGTGGGGAAACAAACCTTGTGGGAAAACCAACACAGTGAGAAAACAATCCTTGTGGGAAAACAAACCTTGTGGGGAAACAAACCTTGTGGGGAAACAAACCTTGTGGGAAAACTAACCTTGTGGGAAAACAAACCTTGCGGGAAAACTAACCTTGTGGGAAAACAAACCCTGCGGGAAAACCAACTTTGTGGGAAAACCAACCTTGTGGGGAAACAAACCTTTCGGGAAAACCAACCTTGTGGGAAAACAAACCTTGTGGGAAAACAAACCTTGTGGGAAAACAAACCTTATGGGGAAAGCAACCCTGCGGGAAAACCAACCTTGTGGGAAAACCAACCTTGTGGGAAAGCGAACCTTTTGGGAAAACCAACACAGTGGGAAAACAAACCTTGTGGGAAAACAAACCTTATGGGGAAAGCAACCTTGCGGGGAACCTTGTGGGAAAACAAACCTTGTGGGAAAACAAACCTTGTGGGAAAACAAACCTTGTGGGAAAACAAACCTTATGTGAAAACAAACCTTCTGGGGAAACAAACCTTCTGGGAAAACAAACCTTGTGGGGAAACAAACCTTTCGGGAAAACCAACCTTGTGGGAAAACAAACCTTGTGGGAAAACAAACCTTGTGAGAAAACAATCCTTGTGGGAAAACAAACCTTGTGGGAAAACCAACCTTGTTGGAAAACCAACCTTGTGGGGAAACAAACCTTTCGGGAAAACCAACCTTGTGGGAAAACAAACCTTGGGGGAAAACAAACCTTGTGGGAAAACAAACCTTGTGGGGAAACAAACCTAGTGGGAAAACAAACCTTGTGAGAAAACAATCCTTGTGGGAAAACAAACCTTGTGGGGAAACAAACCTTGCGGGAAAACCAACCTTGTGGGGAAACAAACCTTTCGGGAAAACCAACCTTGTGGGAAAACCAGCCTTGTGGGGAAAGAAACCTTTCGGGAAAATCAACCTTGTGGGAAAACAAACCTTTCGGGAAAACCAACCTTGTGGGAAAACAAACCTTGTGGGAAAACAAACCTTGTGGGAAAACAAACCCTGCGGGAAAACCAACCTTGTGGGAAAACCCACCTTGTGGGGAAACAAACCTTTCGGGAAAACTAACCTTGTGGGAAAACAAACCCTGCGGGAAAACCAACCTTGTGGGAAAACAAACCCTGTGGGAAAACCAACACAGTGAGAAAACAATCCTTGTGGGAAAACAAACCTTGTGGGGAAACAAACCTTGTGGGGAAACAAACCTTGTGGGAAAACTAACCTTGTGGGAAAACAAACCTTGCGGGAAAACTAACCTTGTGGGAAAACAAACCCTGCGGGAAAACCAACTTTGTGGGAAAACCAACCTTGTGGGGAAACAAACCTTTCGGGAAAACCAACCTTGTGGGAAAACAAACCTTGTGGGAAAACAAACCTTGTGGGAAAACAAACCTTATGGGGAAAGCAACCCTGCGGGAAAACCAACCTTGTGGGAAAACCAACCTTGCGGGAAAGCGAACCTTTTGGGAAAACCAACACAGTGGGAAAACAAACCTTGTGAGAAAACAATCCTTGTGGGAAAACAAACCTTGTGGGGAAACAAACCTTGTGGGGAAACAAACCTTGTGGGAAAACTAACCTTGTGGGAAAACAAACCTTGCGGGAAAACTAACCTTGTGGGAAAACAAACCCTGCGGGAAAACCAACTTTGTGGGAAAACCAACCTTGTGGGGAAACAAACCTTTCGGGAAAACCAACCTTGTGGGAAAACAAACCTTGTGGGAAAACAAACCTTATGGGGAAAGCAACCCTGCGGGAAAACCAACCTTGTGGGAAAGCGAACCTTTTGGGAAAACCAACACAGTGGGAAAACAAACCTTGTGGGAAAACCAACCTTGCGGGAAAACAAACCTTGTGGGAAAACAAACCTTGTGGGAAAACAAACCTTGTGGGAAAACAAACCTTGTGGGAAAACAAACCTTATGGGAAAACAAACCTTGTGGGGAAACAAACCTTGTGGGGAAACAAACCTTGTGGGGAAACAAACCTTGTGGGAAAACTAACCTTGTGGGAAAACAAACCTTGCGGGAAAACTAACCTTGTGGGAAAACAAACCCTGCGGGAAAACCAACTTTGTGGGAAAACCAACCTTGTGGGGAAACAAACCTTTCGGGAAAACCAACCTTGTGGGAAAACAAACCTTGTGGGAAAACAAACCTTATGGGGAAAGCAACCCTGCGGGAAAACCAACCTTGTGGGAAAACCGACCTTGTGGGAAAGCGAACCTTTTGGGAAAACCAACACAGTGGGAAAACAAACCTTGTGGGAAAACCAACCTTGTGGGAAAACAAACCTTGTGGGAAAACAAACCTTGTGGGAAAACAAACCTTATGGGAAAACAAACCTTGTGGGGAAACAAACCTTGTGGGAAAACCAACCTTGCGGGAAAGCGAACCTTTTGGGAAAAGCAACACAGTGGGAAAACAAACCTTGTGGGAAAACCAACCTTGCGGGAAAACCAACCTTGGGTGAAAACAAAGCTTGTGGGAAAACAAACCTTGTGGGAAAACCAACCTAGTGGGAAAAACAACCTAGTGGGAAAACAAACCTTGTGAGAAAACAAACCTTGTGGGAAAACCAACCTTATGGGGAAAGCAACCCTGCGGGAAAACCAACCTTGTGGGAAAACCAACCTTGTGGGAAAGCGAACCTTTTGGGAAAAACCAACACAGTGGGAAAACAAACCTTGTAGGAAAACCAACCTTGCGGGAAAGCGAACCTTTTGGGAAAACCAACACAGTGGGAAAACAAACCTTGTGGGAAAACCAACCTTGCGGGAAAACCAACCTTGGGGGAAAACAAAGCTTGTGAGAAAACAAACCTTTTGGGAAAACAAACCTTGTGGGAAAACAAACCTTGTGGGAAAACAAACCTTGTGAGAAAACAAATCTTGTGGGAAAACCAACCTTATGGGGAAAGAAACCTTGTGGGGAAACAAACCTTTCGGGAAAACCAACCTTGTGGTAAAACAAACCTTGTGGGAAAACAAACCTTGTGGGAAAACAAACCTTGTGGGAAAACAAACCTTATGGGAAAACAAACCTTGTGGGGAAACAAACCTTGTGGGAAAACCAACAACAACCTATTGGGAAAACAAACCTTGTGAGAAAACAAACCTTGTGGGAAAACCAACCTTATGGGGAAAGCAACCCTGCGGGAAAACCAACCTTGTGGGAAAACCAACCTTGTGGGAAAGTGAACCTTTTGGGAAAACCAACACAGTGGGAAAACAAACCTTGTGGGAAAACCAACCTTGCGGGAAAACCAACCTTGGGGGAAAACAAACCTTGTGGGAAAACAAACCTTGTGGGGAAACAAACCTAGTGGGAAAACCAACCTAGTGGGAAAAACAACCTAGTGGGACAACAACCTTATGGGGAAAGAAACCTTGTGGGGAAACAAACCTTTCGGGAAAACCAACCTTGTGGTAAAACAAACCTTGTGGGAAAACAAACCTTGTGGGAAAACAAACCTTGGGGGAAAACAAACCTTATGGGAAAACAAACCTTGTGGGGAAACAAACCTTGTGGGAAAACCAACAACAACCTATTGGGAAATCAAACCTTGTGAGAAAACAAACCTTGTGGGAAAACCAACCTTATGGGGAAAGCAACCCTGCGGGAAAACCAACCTTGTGGGAAAACCAACCTTGTGGGAAAACCAACCTTGTGGGAAAGCGAACCTTTCGGGAAAACCAACACAGTGGGAAAACAAACCTTGTGGGAAAACAAACCTTGTGGGGAAACAAACCTTGCGGGAAAACTAACCTTGTGGGAAAACAAACCCTGCGGGAAAACCAACCTTGTGGGAAAACCAACCTTGTGGGGAAACAAACCTTTCGGGAAAACCAACCTTGTGGGAAAACAAACCTTGCGGGAAAACTAACCTTGTGGGAAAACAAACCCTGCGGGAAAACCAACCTTGTGGGAAAACCAACCTTGTGGGGAAACAAACCTTTCGGGAAAACCAACCTTGTGGGAAAACAAACCTTGTGGGAAAACAAACCTTGTGGGAAAACAAACCTTATGGGGAAAGCAACCCTGCGGGAAAACCAACCTTGTGGGAAAACCAACCTTGTGGGAAAGCGAACCTTTTGGGAAAACCAACCCAGTGGGAAAACAAACCTTGTGGGAAAACAAACCTTATGGGGAAAGCAACCTTGCGGGGAAACCAACCTTGTGGGAAAACAAACCTTGTGGGAAAACAAACCTTGTGGGAAAACAAACCTTGTGGGAAAACAAACCTTATGGGAAAACAAACCTTCTGGGGAAACAAACCTTGTGGGAAAACAAACCTTGTGGGGAAACAAACCTTTCGGGAAAACCAACCTTGTGGGAAAACAAACCTTGTGGGAAAACAAACCTTGTGAGAAAACAATCCTTGTGGGAAAACAAACCTTGTGGGAAAACAAACCTTGTGGGGAAACCAACCTTGTGGGGAAACAAACCTTTCGGGAAAACCAACACAGTGAGAAAACAATCCTTGTGGGAAAACAAACCTTGTGGGGAAACAAACCTTGTGGGGAAACAAACCTTGTGGGGAAACAAACCTTGTGGGAAAACTAACCTTGTGGGAAAACAAACCTTGCGGGAAAACTAACCTTGTGGGAAAACAAACCCTGCGGGAAAACCAACTTTGTGGGAAAACCAACCTTGTGGGGAAACAAACCTTTCGGGAAAACAAACCTTTCGGGAAAACCAACCTTGTGGGGAAACAAACCTTGTGGGAAAACCAACACAGTGAGAAAACAATCCTTGTGGGAAAACAAACCTTGTGGGGAAACAAACCTTGTGGGGAAACAAACCTTGTGGGAAAACTAACCTTGTGGGAAAACAAACCTTGCGGGAAAACTAACCTTGTGGGAAAACAAACCCTGCGGGAAAACCAACTTTGTGGGAAAACCAACCTTGTGGGGAAACAAACCTTTCGGGAAAACCAACCTTGTGGGAAAACAAACCTTGTTGGAAAACAAACCTTGTGGGAAAACAAACCTTATGGGGAAAGCAACCCTGCGGGAAAACCAACCTTGTGGGAAAACCAACCTTGTGGGAAAGCGAACCTTTTGGGAAAACCAACACAGTGGGAAAACAAACCTTGTGGGAAAACAAACCTTATGGGGAAAGCAACCTTGCGGGGAACCTTGTGGGAAAACAAACCTTGTGGGAAAACAAACCTTGTGGGAAAACAAACCTTGTGGGAAAACAAACCTTATGTGAAAACAAACCTTCTGGGGAAACAAACCTTCTGGGAAAACAAACCTTGTGGGGAAACAAACCTTTCGGGAAAACCAACCTTGTGGGAAAACAAACCTTGTGGGAAAACAAACCTTGTGAGAAAACAATCCTTGTGGGAAAACAAACCTTGTGGGAAAACCAACCTTGTTGGAAAACCAACCTTGTGGGGAAACAAACCTTTCGGGAAAACCAACCTTGTGGGAAAACAAACCTTGGGGGAAAACAAACCTTGTGGGAAAACAAACCTTGTGGGGAAACAAACCTAGTGGGAAAACAAACCTTGTGAGAAAACAATCCTTGTGGGAAAACAAACCTTGTGGGGAAACAAACCTTGCGGGAAAACCAACCTTGTGGGGAAACAAACCTTTCGGGAAAACCAACCTTGTGGGAAAACCAGCCTTGTGGGGAAAGAAACCTTTCGGGAAAATCAACCTTGTGGGAAAACAAACCTTTCGGGAAAACCAACCTTGTGGGAAAACAAACCTTGTGGGAAAACAAACCTTGTGGGAAAACAAACCCTGCGGGAAAACCAACCTTGTGGGAAAACCCACCTTGTGGGGAAACAAACCTTTCGGGAAAACTAACCTTGTGGGAAAACAAACCCTGCGGGAAAACCAACCTTGTGGGAAAACAAACCCTGCGGGAAAACCAACCTTGTGGGAAAACCAACCTTGCGGGAAAGCGAACCTTTTGGGAAAACCAACACAGTGGGAAAACAAACCTTGTGAGAAAACAATCCTTGTGGGAAAACAAACCTTGTGGGGAAACAAACCTTGTGGGGAAACAAACCTTGTGGGAAAACTAACCTTGTGGGAAAACAAACCTTGCGGGAAAACTAACCTTGTGGGAAAACAAACCCTGCGGGAAAACCAACTTTGTGGGAAAACCAACCTTGTGGGGAAACAAACCTTTCGGGAAAACCAACCTTGTGGGAAAACAAACCTTGTGGGAAAACAAACCTTATGGGGAAAGCAACCCTGCGGGAAAACCAACCTTGTGGGAAAACCGACCTTGTGGGAAAGCGAACCTTTTGGGAAAACCAACACAGTGGGAAAACAAACCTTGTGGGAAAACCAACCTTGCGGGAAAACCAACCTTGTGGGAAAACCAACCTTGTGGGAAAACAAACCTTGTGGGAAAACAAACCTTGTGGGAAAACAAACCTTATGGGAAAACAAACCTTGTGGGGAAACAAACCTTGTGGGAAAACCAACCTTGCGGGAAAGCGAACCTTTTGGGAAAAGCAACACAGTGGGAAAACAAACCTTATGGGAAAACCAACCTTGCGGGAAAACCAACCTTGGGTGAAAACAAAGCTTGTGGGAAAACAAACCTTGTGGGAAAACCAACCTAGTGGGAAAAACAACCTAGTGGGAAAACAAACCTTGTGAGAAAACAAACCTTGTGGGAAAACCAACCTTATGGGGAAAGCAACCCTGCGGGAAAACCAACCTTGTGGGAAAACCAACCTTGTGGGAAAGCGAACCTTTTGGGAAAAACCAACACAGTGGGAAAACAAACCTTGTGGGAAAACCAACCTTGCGGGAAAGCGAACCTTTTGGGAAAACCAACACAGTGGGAAAACAAACCTTGTGGGAAAACCAACCTTGCGGGAAAACCAACCTTGGGGGAAAACAAAGCTTGTGGGAAAACAAACCTTTTGGGACAACAAACCTTGTGGGAAAACAAACCTTGTGGGAAAACAAACCTTGTGAGAAAACAAACCTTGTGGGAAAACCAACCTTATGGGGAAAGAAACCTTGTGGGGAAACAAACCTTTCGGGAAAACCAACCTTGTGGTAAAACAAACCTTTTGGGAAAACAAACCTTGTGGGAAAACAAACCTTGTGGGAAAACAAACCTTATGGGAAAACAAACCTTGTGGGGAAACAAACCTTGTGGGAAAACCAACAACAACCTATTGGGAAAACAAACCTTGTGAGAAAACAAACCTTGTGGGAAAACCAACCTTATGGGGAAAGCAACCCTGCGGGAAAACCAACCTTGTGGGAAAACCAACCTTGTGGGAAAGCGAATCTTTTGGGAAAACCAACACAGTGGGAAAACAAACCTTGTGGGAAAACCAACCTTGCGGGAAAACCAACCTTGGGGGAAAACAAACCTTGTGGGAAAACAAACCTTGTGGGGAAACAAACCTTGTGGGAAAACAAACTTTGTGGGGAAACAAACCTAGTGGGAAAACCAACCTTGGGGGAAAACAAACCTTGTGGGAAAACCAACCTTGCGGGAAAACCAACCTTGGGGGAAAACAAACCTTGTGGGAAAACAAACCTTGGGGGAAAACAAACCTTGTGGGAAAACAAACCTTGTGGGGAAACAAACCTAGTGGGAAAACAAACCTTGTGAGAAAACAATCCTTGTGGGAAAACAAACCTTGTGGGGAAACAAACCTTGCGGAAAACCAACCTTGTGGGGAAACAAACCTTTCGGGAAAACCAACCTTGTGGGAAAACCAGCCTTGTGGGGAAACAAACCTTTCGGGAAAACCAACCTTGTGGGAAAACAAACCTTTCGGGAAAACCAACCTTGTGGGAAAACAAACCTTGTGGGAAAACAAACCTTGTGGGAAAAAAAACCTGCGGGAAAACCAACCTTGTGGGAAAACCCACCTTGTGGGGAAACAAACCTTTCGGGAAAACTAACCTTGTGGGAAAACAAACCCTGCGGGAAAACCAACCTTGTGGGAAAACAAACCCTGCGGGAAAACCAACCTTGTGGGAAAACTAACCTTGCGGGAAAGCGAACCTTTTGGGAAAACCAACACAGTGGGAAAACAAACCTTGTGAGAAAACAATCCTTGTGGGAAAACAAACCTTGTGGGGAAACAAACCTTGTGGGGAAACAAACATTGTGGGAAAACTAACCTTGTGGGAAAACAAACCTTGCGGGAAAACTAACCTTGTGGGAAAACAAACCCTGCGGGAAAACCAACTTTGTGGGAAAACCAACCTTGTGGGGAAACAAACCTTTCGGGAAAACCAACCTTGTGGGAAAACAAACCTTGTGGGAAAACAAACCTTGTGGGAAAACAAACCTTATGGGGAAAGCAACCCTGCGGGAAAACCAACCTTGTGGGAAAGCGAACCTTTTGGGAAAACCAACACAGTGGGAAAACAAACCTTGTGGGGAAACCAACCTTGCGGGAAAACCAACCTTGTGGGAAAACAAACCTTGTGGGAAAACAAACCTTGTGGGAAAACAAACCTTGTGGGAAAACAAACCTTGTGGGAAAACAAACCTTATGGGAAAACAAACCTTGTGGGGAAACAAACCTTGTGGGAAAACCAACCTTGCGGGAAAGCGAACCTTTTGGGAAAACCAACACAGTGGAGAAACAAACCTTGTGGGAAAACCAACCTTGCGGGAAAACCAACCTTGGGTGAAAACAAAGCTTGTGGGAAAACAAACCTTGTGGGAAAACCAACCTAGTGGGAAAAACAACCTAGTGGGAAAACAAACCTTGTGAGAAAACAAACCTTGTGGGAAAACCAACCTTATGGGGAAAGCAACCCTGCGGGAAAACCAACCTTGTGGGAAAACCAACCTTGTGGGAAAGCGAACCTTTTGGGAAAAACCAACACAGTGGGAAAACAAACCTTGTGGGAAAACCAACCTTGCGGGAAAGCGAACCTTTTGGGAAAACCAACACAGTGGGAAAACAAACCTTGTGGGAAAACCAACCTTGCGGGAAAACCAACCTTGGGGGAAATCAAAGCTTGTGAGAAAACAAACCTTTTGGGAAAACAAACCTTGTCTGAAAACAAACCTTGTGGGAAAACAAACCTTGTGAGAAAACAAACCTTGTGGGAAAACCAACCTTATGGGGAAAGAAACCTTGTGGGGAAACAAACCTTTCGGGAAAACCAACCTTGTGGTAAAACAAACCTTGTGGGAAAACAAAGCTTGTGGAAAAACAAACCTTGTGGGAAAACAAACCTTATGGGAAAACAAACCTTGTGGGGAAACAAACCTTGTGGGAAAACCAACAACAACCTATTGGGAAAACAAACCTTGTGAGAAAACAAACCTTGTGGGAAAACCAACCTTATGGGGAAAGCAACCCTGCGGGAAAACCAACCTTGTGGGAAAACCAACCTTGTGGGAAAGCGAACCTTTTGGGAAAACCAACACAGTGGGAAAACAAACCTTGTGGGAAAACCAACCTTGCGGGAAAACCAACCTTGGGGGAAAACAAACCTTGTGGGAAAACAAACCTTGTGGGGAAACAAACCTAGTGGGAACACCAACCTAGTGGGAAAAACAACCTAGTGGGAAAACAAACCTTGTGAGAAAACAAACCTTGTGGGAAAACCAACCTTATGGGGAAAGCAACCCTGCGGGAAAACCAACCTTGTGGGAAAACCAACCTTGTGGGAAAACCAACCTTGTGGGGAAACAAACCTTGCGGGAAAACTAACCTTGTGGGAAAACAAACCCTGCGGGAAAACCAACCTTGTGGGAAAACCAACCTTGTGGGGAAACAAACCTTTCGGGAAAACCAACCTTGTGGGAAAACAAACCTTGCGGGAAAACTAACCTTGTGGGAAAAAAAACCCTCCGGGAAAACCAACCTTGTGGGAATGCGAACGTTTTGGGAAAAACCAACACAGTGGGAAAACAAACCTTGTGGGAAAACAAACCTTGTGGGGAAACAAACCTTGCGGGAAAACTAACCTTGTGGGAAAACAAACCCTGCGGGAAAACCAACCTTGTGGGAAAACCAACCTTGTGGGGAAACAAACCTTTCGGGAAAACCAACCTTGTGGGAAAACAAACCTTGCTTGAAAACTAACCTTGTGGGAAAAAAAACCCTCCGGGAAAACCAACCTTGTGGGAAAACCAACCTTGTGGGGAAACAAACCTTTCGGGAAAACAAACCTTGTGGGAAAACAAACCTTGTGGGAAAATAAACCTTGTGGGGAAACAAACCTTGTGGGAAAACCAACCTTGCGGGAAAGCGAACCTTTTGGGAAAACCAACACAGTGGGAAAACAAACCTTGTGGGTAAACCACCCTTGCGGGAAAACCAACCTTGGGGGAAAACAAAGCTTGTGGGAAAACAAGCCATGTGGGAAAACCAACCTAGTGGGAAAAACAACCTACTGGGAAAACAAACCTTGTGAGAAAACAAACCTTGTGGGAAAACCAACCTTATGGGGAAAGCAACCCTGCAGGAAAACCAACCTTGTGGGAAAACCAACCTTGTGGGAAAGCGAACCTTTTGGGAAAACCAACACAGTGGGAACCAACCTTGCGGGAAAACCAACCTTGGGGGAAAACAAACCTTGTGGGAAAATAAACCTTGTGGGAAAACAAACCTTGTGGGAAAGACAACCTTATGGGAAAACCAAAACAGTGGGAAAACAAACCTTGTGAGAAAACAAACCTTGTGGGAAAACAAACCTTGTGGGGAAACAAACCTTGTGGGAAGACCAACCTTGTGAGAAAACTAACGTTGTGGGAAAACCAACCTTGTGGGAAAACCAACCTAGAGGAAAAACAAATCTTGAGGGAAAACAAACCTTGTGTGAAAACAAACCTTGTGGGAAAGACAACCTTATGGGAAAACCAAAACAGTGGGAAAACAAACCTTGTGAGAAAACAAACCTTGTGGGAAAACAAACCTTGTGGGGAAACAAACCTTGTGGGAAAACAAACATTGTGTTAAATCAGACCTTGTGGGAAAACTAACCTTGCGGGAAAACCAACCTTGTGGGAAAACCAACCTTATGGGAAAACCAACCTTGCGGGAAAACCAACCTTGGGGGAAAACAAACCTTATGGGGAAAGAAACCTTGTGGGGAAACAAACCTTTCGGGAAAACCAACCTTGTGGTAAAACAAACCTTTTGGGAAAACAAACCTTGTGGGAAAACAAACCTTGTGGGAAAACAAACCTTATGGGAAAACAAACCTTGTGGGGAAACAAACCTTGTGGGAAAACCAACAACAACCTATTGGGAAAACAAACCTTGTGAGAAAACAAACCTTGTGGGAAAACCAACCTTATGGGGAAAGCAACCCTGCGGGAAAACCAACCTTGTGGGAAAACCAACCTTGTGGGAAAGCGAATCTTTTGGGAAAACCAACACAGTGGGAAAACAAACCTTGTGGGAAAACCAACCTTGCGGGAAAACCAACCTTGGGGGAAAACAAACCTTGTGGGAAAACAAACCTTGTGGGGAAACAAACCTTGTGGGAAAACAAACCTTGTGGGGAAACAAACCTAGTGGGAAAACCAACCTTGGGGGAAAACAAACCTTGTGGGAAAACCAACCTTGCGGGAAAACCAACCTTGGGGGAAAACAAACCTTGTGGGAAAACAAACCTTGGGGGAAAACAAACCTTGTGGGAAAACAAACCTTGTGGGGAAACAAACCTAGTGGGAAAACAAACCTTGTGAGAAAACAATCCTTGTGGGAAAACAAACCTTGTGGGGAAACAAACCTTGCGGAAAACCAACCTTGTGGGGAAACAAACCTTTCGGGAAAACCAACCTTGTGGGAAAACCAGCCTTGTGGGGAAACAAACCTTTCGGGAAAACCAACCTTGTGGGAAAACAAACCTTTCGGGAAAACCAACCTTGTGGGAAAACAAACCTTGTGGGAAAACAAACCTTGTGGGAAAAAAAAACCTGCGGGAAAACCAACCTTGTGGGAAAACCCACCTTGTGGGGAAACAAACCTTTCGGGAAAACTAACCTTGTGGGAAAACAAACCCTGCGGGAAAACCAACCTTGTGGGAAAACAAACCCTGCGGGAAAACCAACCTTGTGGGAAAACTAACCTTGCGGGAAAGCGAACCTTTTGGGAAAACCAACACAGTGGGAAAACAAACCTTGTGAGAAAACAATCCTTGTGGGAAAACAAACCTTGTGGGGAAACAAACCTTGTGGGGAAACAAACATTGTGGGAAAACTAACCTTGTGGGAAAACAAACCTTGCGGGAAAACTAACCTTGTGGGAAAACAAACCCTGCGGGAAAACCAACTTTGTGGGAAAACCAACCTTGTGGGGAAACAAACCTTTCGGGAAAACCAACCTTGTGGGAAAACAAACCTTGTGGGAAAACAAACCTTGTGGGAAAACAAACCTTATGGGGAAAGCAACCCTGCGGGAAAACCAACCTTGTGGGAAAGCGAACCTTTTGGGAAAACCAACACAGTGGGAAAACAAACCTTGTGGGGAAACCAACCTTGCGGGAAAACCAACCTTGTGGGAAAACAAACCTTGTGGGAAAACAAACCTTGTGGGAAAACAAACCTTGTGGGAAAACAAACCTTGTGGGAAAACAAACCTTATGGGAAAACAAACCTTGTGGGGAAACAAACCTTGTGGGAAAACCAACCTTGCGGGAAAGCGAACCTTTTGGGAAAACCAACACAGTGGAGAAACAAACCTTGTGGGAAAACCAACCTTGCGGGAAAACCAACCTTGGGTGAAAACAAAGCTTGTGGGAAAACAAACCTTGTGGGAAAACCAACCTAGTGGGAAAAACAACCTAGTGGGAAAACAAACCTTGTGAGAAAACAAACCTTGTGGGAAAACCAACCTTATGGGGAAAGCAACCCTGCGGGAAAACCAACCTTGTGGGAAAACCAACCTTGTGGGAAAGCGAACCTTTTGGGAAAAACCAACACAGTGGGAAAACAAACCTTGTGGGAAAACCAACCTTGCGGGAAAGCGAACCTTTTGGGAAAACCAACACAGTGGGAAAACAAACCTTGTGGGAAAACCAACCTTGCGGGAAAACCAACCTTGGGGGAAATCAAAGCTTGTGAGAAAACAAACCTTTTGGGAAAACAAACCTTGTCTGAAAACAAACCTTGTGGGAAAACAAACCTTGTGAGAAAACAAACCTTGTGGGAAAACCAACCTTATGGTGAAAGAAACCTTGTGGGGAAACAAACCTTTCGGGAAAACCAACCTTGTGGTAAAACAAACCTTGTGGAAAACAAAGCTTGTGGGAAAACAAACCTTGTGGGAAAACAAACCTTATGGGAAAACAAACCTTGTGGGGAAACAAACCTTGTGGGAAAACCAACAACAACCTATTGGGAAAACAAACCTTGTGAGAAAACAAACCTTGTGGGAAAACCAACCTTATGGGGAAAGCAACCCTGCGGGAAAACCAACCTTGTGGGAAAACCAACCTTGTGGGAAAGCGAACCTTTTGGGAAAACCAACACAGTGGGAAAACAAACCTTGTGGGAAAACCAACCTTGCGGGAAAACCAACCTTGGGGGAAAACAAACCTTGTGGGAAAACAAACCTTGTGGGGAAACAAACCTAGTGGGAACACCAACCTAGTGGGAAAAACAACCTAGTGGGAAAACAAACCTTGTGAGAAAACAAACCTTGTGGGAAAACCAACCTTATGGGGAAAGCAACCCTGCGGGAAAACCAACCTTGTGGGAAAACCAACCTTGTGGGAAAACCAACCTTGTGGGGAAACAAACCTTGCGGGAAAACTAACCTTGTGGGAAAACAAACCCTGCGGGAAAACCAACCTTGTGGGAAAACCAACCTTGTGGGGAAACAAACCTTTCGGGAAAACCAACCTTGTGGGAAAACAAACCTTGCGGGAAAACTAACCTTGTGGGAAAAAAAACCCTCCGGGAAAACCAACCTTGTGGGAATGCGAACGTTTTGGGAAAAACCAACACAGTGGGAAAACAAACCTTATGGGAAAACAAACCTTGTGGGGAAACAAACCTTGCGGGAAAACTAACCTTGTGGGAAAACAAACCCTGCGGGAAAACCAACCTTGTGGGAAAACCAACCTTGTGGGGAAACAAACCTTTCGGGAAAACCAACCTTGTGGGAAAACAAACCTTGCGGGAAAACTAACCTTGTGGGAAAAAAAAACCTCCGGGAAAACCAACCTTGTGGGAAAACCAACCTTGTGGGGAAACAAACCTTTCGGGAAAACAAACCTTGTGGGAAAACAAACCTTGTGGGAAAATAAACCTTGTGGGGAAACAAACCTTGTGGGAAAACCAACCTTGCGGGAAAGCGAACCTTTTGGGAAAACCAACACAGTGGGAAAACAAACCTTGTGGGTAAACCACCCTTGCGGGAAAACCAACCTTGGGGGAAAACAAAGCTTGTGGGAAAACAAGCCTTGTGGGAAAACCAACCTAGTGGGAAAAACAACCTACTGGGAAAACAAACCTTGTGAGAAAACAAACCTTGTGGGAAAACCAACCTTATGGGGAAAGCAACCCTGCAGGAAAACCAACCTTGTGGGAAAACCAACCTTGTGGGAAAGCGAACCTTTTGGGAAAACCAACACAGTGGGAACCAACCTTGCGGGAAAACCAACCTTGGGGGAAAACAAACCTTGTGGGAAAATAAACCTTGTGGGAAAACAAACCTTGTGGGAAAGACAACCTTATGGGAAAACCAAAACAGTGGGAAAACAAACCTTGTGAGAAAACAAACCTTGTGGGAAAACAAACCTTGTGGGGAAACAAACCTTGTGGGAAGACCAACCTTGTGAGAAAACTAACGTTGTGGGAAAACCAACCTTGTGGGAAAACCAACCTAGAGGAAAAACAAATCTTGAGGGAAAACAAACCTTGTGTGAAAACAAACCTTGTGGGAAAGACAACCTTATGGGAAAACCAAAACAGTGGGAAAACAAACCTTGTGAGAAAACAAACCTTGTGGGAAAACAAACCTTGTGGGGAAACAAACCTTGTGGGAAAACAAACATTGTGTTAAATCAGACCTTGTGGGAAAACTAACCTTGCGGGAAAACCAACCTTGTGGGAAAACCAACCTTATGGGAAAACCAACCTTGCGGGAAAACCAACCTTGGGGGAAAACAAACCTTGTGGGAAAACAAACCTTGTGGGAAAACAAACCTTGTGGGAAAACCAACCTAGTGGGAAAACAAACCTTGTGAGAAAACAAACCTTGTGGGAAAACCAACCTTATGGGGAAACAAACCCTGCGGGAAAACCAACCTTGTGGGTAAACCAACCTTGCGGGAAAGCGAACCTTTTGGGAAAACCAACACAGTGGGAAAACAAACCTTGTGAGAAAACAATCCTTGTGGGAAAAACAAACCTTTTGGGGAAACAAACCTTGTGGGAAAACTAACCTTGTGGGAAAACAAACCTTGCGGGAAAACTAACCTTGTGGGAAAACAAACCCTGCGGCAAAACCAACCTTGTGGGAAAACCAACCTTGTGGGGAAACAAACCTTTCGGGAAAACCAACCTTGTGGGAAAACAAACCTTGTGGGAAAACAAACCTTGTGGGAAAACAAACCCTGTGAGAAAACAAACCTTGTGGGGAAACAAACCTAGTGGGAAAACAAACCTTGTGAGAAAACAAACCTTTTGGGAAAACCAACCTTGCGGGAAAGCGAACCTTGCGGGAAAGCGAACCTTTTGGGAAAACCAACACAGTGGGAAAACAAACCTTGTGAGAAAACAATCATTGTGGGAAAACAAACCTTGTGGGGAAACAAACCTTGTGGGGAAACAAACCTTGTGGGAAAACTAACCTTGTGGGAAAACAAACCTTGCGGGAAAACTAACCTTGTGGGAAAACAAACCCTGCGGGAAAACCAACCTTGTGGGAAAACCAACCTTGTGGGGAAACAAACCTTTCGGGAAAACCAACCTTGTGGGAAAACAAACCTTGTGAGAAAACAAACCTTGTGGGAAAACAAACCTTGTGGGAAAACAAACCTTGTGGGAAAACAAACCTTGTGGGGAAAAAAACCTTGTGGGAAAACAATCATTGTGTTAAATCAGACCTTGTGGGAAAACTAACCTTGCGGGAAAACCAACCTTGTGGGAAAACCAACCTTATGGGAAAACCAACCTTGCGGGAAAACCAACCTTGGGGGAAAACAAACCTTGTGGGAAAACAAACCTTGTGGGAAAACAAACCTTGTGGGAAAACCAACCTAGTGGGAAAACAAACCTTGTGAGAAAACAAACCTTGTGGGAAAACCAACCTTATGGGGAAACAAACCCTGCGGGAAAAACAACCTTGTGGGTAAACCAACCTTGCGGGAAAGCGAACCTTTTGGGAAAACCAACACAGTGGGAAAACAAACCTTGTGAGAAAACAATCTTTGTGGGAAAACAAACCTTGTGGGGAAACAAACCTTGTGGGGAAACAAACCTTGTGGGAAAACTAACCTTGTGGGAAAACAAACCTTGCGGGAAAACTAACCTTGTGGGAAAACCAACCTCTTGGGGAAACAAACCTTTCGGGAAAACCAACCTTGTGGGAAAACAAACCTTGTAGGAAAACAAACCTTGTGGGAAAACAAACCTTATGGGGAAAGCAACCTTGCGGGAAAACCAACCTTGTGGGAAAACAAACCTTGTGGGAAAACAAACCTTGTGGGAAAACAAACCTTGTGGGAAAACAAACCTTATGGGAAAACAAACCTTGTGGGGAAACAAACCTTGTGGGAAAACCAACCTTGCGGGAAAGCGAACCTTTTGGGAAAACCAACACAGTGGGAAAACAAACCTTGTGGGAAAACCAACCTTGCGGGAAAACCAACACAGTGGGAAAACAAACCTTGCGGGAAAACCAACCTTGCGGGAAAACCAACCTTGGGTGAAAACAAAGCTTGTGGGAAAACAAACCTTGTGGGAAAACCAACCTAGTGGGAAAAACAACCTAGTGGGAAAACAAACCTTGTGAGAAAACAAACCTTGTGGGAAAACCAACCTTATGGGGAAAGCAACCCTGCGGGAAAACCAACCTTGTGGGAATACAACCTTGTGGGAAAGCGAACCTTTTAGGAAACCAACACAGTGGGAAAACAAACCTTGTGGGAAAACCAACCTTGCGGGAAAGCGAACCTTTTGGGAAAACCAACACAGTGGGAAAACAAACCTTGTGGGAAAACCAACCTTGCGGGAAAACCAACCTTGGGGGAAAACAAAGCTTAAACAAACCTTTGGGAAAACAAACCTTGTGGGAAAACAAACCTTGTGGGAAAACAAACCTTTCGGGAAAACCAACCTTGTGGTAAAACAAACCTTGTGGGAAAACAAACCTTGTGGGAAAACAAACCTTGTGGGAAAACAAACCTTATGGGAAAACAAACCTTGTGGGAAAACCAACCTTATGGGGAAAGAAACCTTGTGGGGAAACAAACCTTGTGAGAAAACAAACCTTGTGGGAAAACCAACCTTATGGGGAAAGAAACCTTGTTGGGAAACAAACCTTTCGGGAAAACCAACCTTGTGGTAAAACAAACCTTGTGGGAAAACAAACCTTGTGGGAAAACAAACCTTGTGGGAAAACAAACCTTATGGGAAAACAAACCTTGTGGGGAAACAAACCTTGTGGGAAAACCAACAACAACCTATTGGGAAAACAAACCTTGTGAGAAAACAAACCTTATGGGAAAACAAACCTTGTGGGGAAACAAACCTTGTGGGAAAACCAACTTTACGGGAAAGCGAACCTTTTGGGAAAAGCAACACAGTGGGAAAACAAACCTTGTGGGAAAACCAACCTTGCGGGAAAACCAACCTTGGGTGAAAACAAAGCTTGTGGGAAAACCAACACAGTGTGAAAACAAACCTTGTGGGAAAACCAACCTTGCGGGAAAACCAACCTTGTGGGAAAACAAACCTTGTGGGAAAACAAACCTTGTGGGAAAACAAACCTTATGGGAAAACAAACCTTGTGGGGAAACAAACCTTGTGGGAAAACCAACCTTGCGGGAAAGCGAACCTTTTGGGAAAAGGGAAAACAAACCTTGTGGGAAAACCAACCTTGCGGGAAAACCAACCTTGGGTGAAAACAAAGCTTGTGGGAAAACAAACCTTGTGGGAAAACCAACCTAGTGGGAAAAACAACCTAGTGGGAAAACAAACCTTGTGAGAAAACAAACCTTGTGGGAAAACCAACCTTATGGGGAAAGCAACCCTGCGGGAAAACCAACCTTGTGGGAAAACCAACCTTGTGGGAAAGCGAACCTTTTGGGAAAAACCAACACAGTGGGAAAACAAACCTTGTGGGAAAACCAACCTTGCGGGAAAACCAACCTTGGGGGAAAACAAAGCTTGTGGGAAAACAAACCTTTTGGGAAAACAAACCTTGTGGGAAAACAAACCTTGTGGGAAAACAAAACTTTTGAGAAAACAAACCTTGTGGGAAAACCAACCTTATGGGGAAAGAAACCTTGTGGGGAAACAAACCTTTCGAAAAAACCAACCTTGTGGTAAAACAAACCTTTTGGGAAAACAAACCTTGTGGGAAAACAAACCTTATGGGAAAACAAACCTTGTGGGGAAACAAACCTTGTGGGAAAACCAACAACAACCTATTGGGAAAACAAACCTTGTGAGAAAACAAACCTTGTGGGAAAACCAACCTTATGGGGAAAGCAACCCTGCGCTAAAACCAACCTTGTGGGAAAACCAACCTTGTGGGAAAGCGAACCTTTTGGGAAAACCAACACAGTGGGAAAACAAACCTTGTGGGAAAACAAACCTTGTGGGAAAACCAACCTTGCGGGAAAACCAACCTTGGGGGAAAACAAACCTTGTGGGAAAACAAACCTTTGGGGAAAACAAACCTTGTGGGAAAACAAACCTTGTGGGGAAACAAACCTAGTGGGAAAACAAACCTTGTGAGAAAACAATCCTTGTGGGAAAACAAACCTTGTGGGGAAACAAACCTTGCGGGAAAACCAACCTTGTGGGGAAACAAACCTTTCGGGAAAACCAACCTTGTGGGAAAACCAGCCTTGTGGGGAAACAAACCTTTCGGGAAAACCAACCTTGTGGGAAAACAAACCTTTCGGGAAAACCAACCTTGTGGGAAAACAAACCTTGTGGGAAAACAAACCTTGTGGGAAAACAAACCCTGCGGGAAAACCAACCTTGTGGGAAAACCCACCTTGTGGGGAAACAAACCTTTCGGGAAAACTAACCTTGTGGGAAAACAAACCCTGCGGGAAAACCAACCTTGTGGGAAAACAAACCCTGCGGGAAAACTAACCTTGTGGGAAAACCAACCTTGCGGGAAAGCGAACCTTTTGGGAAAACCAACACAGTGGGAAAACAAACCTTGTGAGAAAACAATCCTTGTGGGAAAACAAACCTTGTGGGGAAACAAACTTTGTGGGGAAACAAACATTGTGGGAAAACTAACCTTGTGGGAAAACAAACCTTGTGGGAAAACTAACCTTGTGGGAAAACAAACCCTGCGGGAAAACCAACTTTGTGGGAAAACCAACCTTGTGGGGAAACAATCCTTTCGGGAAAACCAACCTTGTGGGAAAACAAACCTTGGGGGAAAACAAACCTTGTGGGAAAACAAACCTTATGGGGAAAGCAACCCTGCGGGAAAACCAACCTTGTGGGAAAACCAACCTTGTGGGAAAGCGAACCTTTTGGGAAAACCAACACAGTGGGAAAACAAACCTTGTGGGAAAACCAACCTTGCGGGAAAACCAACCTTGTGGGAAAACAAACCTTGTGGGAAAACAAACCTTGTGGGAAAACAAACCTTGTGGGAAAACAAACCTTGTGGGAAAACAAACCTTCTGGGAAAACAAACCTTGTGGGGAAACAAACCTTGTGGGAAAACCAACCTTGCGGGAAAGCGAACCTTTCGGGAAAACCAACACAGTGGGAAAACAAACCTTGTGGGAAAACCAACCTTGCGGGAAAACCAACCTTGGGTGAAAACAAAGCTTTTGGGAAAACAAACCTTGTGGGAAAACCAACCTAGTGGGAAAAAATACCTAGTGGGAAAACAAACCTTGTGAGAAAACAAACCTTGTGGGAAAACCAACCTTATGGGGAAAGCAACCCTGCGGGAAAACCAACCTTGTGGGAAAACAAACCTTGTGGGAAAGCGAACCTTTTGGGAAAAACCAACACAGTGGGAAAACAAACCTTGTGGGAAAACCAACCTTGCGGGAAAGCGAACCTTTTGGGAAAACCAACACAGTGGGAAAACAAACCTTGTGGGAAAACCAACCTTGCGGGAAAACCAACCTTGGGGGAAAACAAAGCTTGTGAGAAAACAAACCTTTTGGGAAAACAAACCTTGTGGGAAAACAAACCTTGTGGGAAAACAAACCTTGTGAGAAAACAAACCTTGTGGGAAAACCAACCTTATGGGGAAAGAAACCTTGTGGGGAAACAAACCTTTCGGGAAAACCAACCTTGTTGTAAAACAAACCTTGTGGGAAAACAAACCTTGTGGGAAAACAAACCTTGTGGGAAAACAAACCTTATGGGAAAACAAACCTTGTGGGGAAACAAACCTTGTGGGAAAACCAACAACAACCTATTGGGAAAACAAACCTTGTGAGAAAACAAACCTTGTGGGAAAACCAACCTTATGGGGAAAGCAACCCTGCGGGAAAACCAACCTTGTGGGAAAACCAACCTTGTGGGAAAGCGAACCTTTTGGGAAAACCAACACAGTGGGAAAACAAACCTTGTGGGAAAACCAACCTTGCGGGAAAACCAACCTTGGGGGAAAACAAACCTTGTGGGAAAACAAACCTTGTGGGGAAACAAACCTAGTGGGAAAACCAACCTAGTGGGAAAAACAACCTAGTGGGAAAACAAACCTTGTGAGAAAACAAACCTTGTGGGAAAACCAACCTTATGGGGAAAGCAACCCTGCGGGAAAACTAACCTTGTGGGAAAACCAACCTTGTGGGAAAACCAACCTTGTGGAAAAGCGAACCTTTCGGGAAAACCAACACAGTGGGAAAACAAACCTTGTGGGAAAACAAACCTTGTGGGGAAACAAACCTTGCGGGAAAACTAACCTCGTGGGAAAACAAACCCTGCGGGAAAACCAACCTTGTGGGAAAACCAACCTTGTGGGGAAACAAACCTTTCGGGAAAACCAACCTTGTGGGAAAACAAACCTTGCGGGAAAACTAACCTTGTGGGAAAACAAACCCTGCGGGAAAACCAACCTTGTGGGAAAACCAACCTTGTGGGGAAACAAACCTTTCGGGAAAACCAACCTTGTGGGAAAACAAACCTTGTGGGAAAACAAACCTTGTGGGAAAACAAACCTTATGGGGAAAGCAACCCTGCGGGAAAACCAACCTTGTGGGAAAACCAACCTTGTGGGAAAGCGAACCTTTTGGGAAAACCAACCCAGTGGGAAAACAAACCTTGTGGGAAAACAAACCTTATGGGGAAAGCAACCTTGCGGGGAAACCAACCTTGTGGGAAAACAAACCTTGTGGGAAAACAAACCTTGTGGGAAAACAAACCTTGTGGGAAAACAAACCTTATGGGAAAACAAACCTTCTGGGGAAACAAACCTTGTGGGAAAACAAACCTTGTGGGGAAACAAACCTTTCGGGAAAACCAACCTTGTGGGAAAACAAACCTTGTGGGAAAACAAACCTTGTGAGAAAACAATCCTTGTGGGAAATCAAACCTTGTGGGAAAACAAACCTTGTGGGGAAACCAACCTTGTGGGGAAACAAACCTTTCGGGAAAACCAACACAGTGAGAAAACAATCCTTGTGGGAAAACAAACCTTGTGGGGAAACAAACCTTGTGGGGAAACAAACCTTGTGGGGAAACAAACCTTGTTGGAAAACTAACCTTGTGGGAAAACAAACCTTGCGGGAAAACTAACCTTGTGGGAAAACAAACCCTGCGGGAAAACCAACTTTGTGGGAAAACCAACCTTGTGGGGAAACAAACCTTTCGGGAAAACAAACCTTTCGGGAAAACAAACCTTGTGGGGAAACAAACCTTGTGGGAAAACCAACCTTGCGGGAAAGCGAACCTTTTGGGAAAACCAACACAGTGAGAAAACAATCCTTGTGGGAAAACAAACCTTGTGGGGAAACAAACCTTGTGGGGATACAAACCTTGTGGGAAAACTAACCTTGTGGGAAAACAAACCTTGCGGGAAAACTAACCCTGCGGGAAAACCAACCTTGTGGGAAAACCAACCTTGTGGGGAAACAAACCTTTCGGGAAAACCAACCTTTCGGGAAAACAAACCTTGTGGGGAAACAAACCTTGTGGGAAAACCAACCTTGCGGGAAAGCAACCCTGCGGGAAAACCAACCTTGTGGGAAAACCAACCTTGTGGGAAAGCGAACCTTTTGGGAAAACCAACCCAGTGGGAAAACAAACCTTGTGGGAAAACAAACCTTATGGGGAAAGCAACCTTGCGGGGAAACCAACCTTGTGGGAAAACAAACCTTGTGGGAAAACAAACCTTGTGGGAAAACAAACCTTGTGGGAAAACAAACCTTATGGGAAAACAAACCTTCTGGGGAAACAAACCTTGTGGGAAAACAAACCTTGTGGGGAAACAAACCTTTCGGGAAAACCAACCTTGTGGGAAAACAAACCTTGTGGGAAAACAAACCTTGTGAGAAAACAATCCTTGTGGGAAATCAAACCTTGTGGGAAAACAAACCTTGTGGGGAAACCAACCTTGTGGGGAAACAAACCTTTCGGGAAAACCAACACAGTGAGAAAACAATCCTTGTGGGAAAATAAACCTTGTGGGGAAACAAACCTTGTGGGGAAACAAACCTTGTGGGGAAACAAACCTTGTTGGAAAACTAACCTTGTGGGAAAACAAACCTTGCGGGAAAACTAACCTTGTGGGAAAACAAACCCTGCGGGAAAACCAACTTTGTGGGAAAACCAACCTTGTGGGGAAACAAACCTTTCGGGAAAACAAACCTTGTGGGGAAACAAACCTTGTGGGAAAACCAACCTTGCGGGAAAGCGAACCTTTTGGGAAAACCAACACAGTGAGAAAACAATCCTTGTGGGAAAACAAACCTTGTGGGGAAACAAACCTTGTGGGGATACAAACCTTGTGGGAAAACTAACCTTGTGGGAAAACAAACCTTGCGGGAAAACTAACCTTGTGGGAAAACAAACCCTGCGGGAAAACCAACTTTGTGGGAAAACCAACCTTGTGGGGAAACAAACCTTTCGGGAAAACCAACCTTGTGGGAAAACAAACCTTGTGGGAAAACAAACCTTGTGGGAAAACAAACCTTATGGGGAAAGCAACCCTGCGGGAAAACCAACCTTGTGGGAAAACCAACCTTGTGGGAAAGCGAACCTTTTGGGAAAACCAACACAGTGGGAAAACAAACCTTGTGGGAAAACAAACCTTATGGGGAAAGCAACCTTGCGGGGAACCTTGTGGGAAAACAAACCTTGTGGGAAAACAAACCTTGTGGGAAAACAAACCTTGTGGGAAAACAAGCCTTATGGGAAAACAAACCTTCTGGGGAAAGAAACCTTGTGGGAAAACAAACCTTGTGGGGAAACAAACCTTTCGGGAAAACCAACCTTGTGGGAAAACAAACCTTGTGGGAAAACAAACCTTGTGAGAAAACAATCCTTGTGGGAAAACAAACCTTGTGGGAAAACCAACCTTTTGGGAAAACCAACCTTGTGGGGAAACAAACCTTTCGGGAAAACCAACCTTGTGGGAAAACAAACCTTGGGGGAAAACCAACCTTGTGGGAAAACCAGCCTTGTGGGGAAACAAACCTTTCGGGAAAACCAACCTTGTGGGAAAACAAACCTTTCGGGAAAACCAACCTTGTGGGAAAACAAACCTTGTGGGAAAACAAACCTTGTGGGAAAACAAACCCTGTGGGAAAACCAACCTTGTGGGAAAACCCACCTTGTGGGGAAACAAACCTTTCGGGAAAACTAACCTTGTGGGAAAACAAACCCTGCGGGAAAACCAACCTTGTGGGAAAACAAACCCTGCGGGAAAACCAACCTTGTGGGAAAACCAATCTTGCGGGAAAGCGAACCTTTTGGGAAAACCAACACAGTGGGAAAACAAACCTTGTAAGAAAACAATCCTTGTGGGAAAACAAACCTTGTGGGGAAACAAACCTTGTGGGGAAACAAACATTGTGGGAAAACTAACCTTGTGGGAAAACAAACCTTGCGGGAAAACTAACCTTGTGGGAAAACAAACCCTGCGGGAAAACCAACTTTGTGGGAAAACCAACCTTGTGGGGAAACAATCCTTTCGGGAAAACCAACCTTGTGGGAAAACAAACCTTGGGGGAAAACAAACCTTGTGGGAAAACAAACCTTATGGGGAAAGCAACCCTGCGGGAAAACCAACCTTGTGGGAAAACCAACCTTGTGGGAAAGCGAACCTTTTGGGAAAACCAACACAGTGGGAAAACAAACCTTGTGGGAAAACCAACCTTGCGGGAAAACAAACCTTGTGGGAAAACAAACCTTATGGGAAAACAAACCTTGTGGGGAAACAAACCTTGTGGGAAAACCAACCTTGCGGGAAAGCGAACCTTTTGGGAAAACCAACACAGTGGGAAAACAAACCTTGTGGGAAAACCAACCTTGCGGGAAAACCAACCTTGGGTGAAAACAAAGCTTGTGGGAAAACAAACCTTGTGGGAAAGCCAACCTAGTGGGAAAAAATACCTAGTGGGAAAACAAACCTTGTGAGAAAACAAACCTTGTGGGAAAACCAACCTTATGGGGAAAGCAACCCTGCGGGAAAACCAACCTTGTGGGAAAACCAACCTTGTGGGAAAGCGAACCTTTTGGGAAAAACCAACACAGTGGGAAAACAAACCTTGTGGGAAAACCAACCTTGCGGGAAAGCGAACCTTTTGGGAAAACCAACACAGTGGGAAAACAAACCTTGTGGGAAAACCAACCTTGCGGGAAAACCAACCTTGGGGGAAAACAAAGCTTGTGAGAAAACAAACCTTTTGGGAAAACAAACCTTGTGGGAAAACAAACCTTGTGGGAAAACAAACCTTGTGAGAAAACAAACCTTGTGGGAAAACCAACCTTATGGGGAAAGAAACCTTGTGGGGAAACAAACCTTTCGGGAAAACCAACCTTATTGTAAAACAAACCTTGTGGGAAAACAAACCTTGTGGGAAAACAAACCTTGTGGGAAAACAAACCTTATGGGAAAACAAACCTTGTGGGGAAACAAACCTTGTGGGAAAACCAACAACAACCTATTGGGAAAACAAACCTTGTGAGAAAACAAACCTTGTGGGGAAACAAACCTAGTGGGAAAACGTACCTTGTGAGAAAACAATCCTTGTGGGAAAACAAACCTTGTGGGGAAACAAACCTTGCGGGAAAACCAACCTTGTGGGGAAACAAACCTTTCGGGAAAACAAACCTTGTGGGAAAACAAACCTTGTGGGAAAACAAACCTTGTGGGAAAACAAACCTTATGGGAAAACAAACCTTGTGGGGAAACAAACCTTGTGGGAAAACCAACAACAACCTATTGGGAAAACAAACCTTGTGAGAAAACAAACCTTGTGGGGAAACAAACCTAGTGGGAAAACGTACCTTGTGAGAAAACAATCCTTGTGGGAAAACAAACCTTGTGGGGAAACAAACCTTTCGGGAAAACCAACCTTGTTGTAAAACAAACCTTGTGGAAAAACAAACCTTGTGGGAAAACAAACCTTGTGGGAAAACAAACCTTGTGGGAAAACAAACCTTGTGGGAAAACAAACCTTGTGGGGAAAAAAACCTAGTGGGAAAACGTACCTTGTGAGAAAACAATCCTTGTGGGAAAACAAACCTTGTGGGGAAACAAACCTTGCGGGAAAACCAACCTTGTGGGGAAACAAACCTTTCGGGAAAACCAACCTTGTGGGAAAACCAGCCTTGTGGGGAAAGAAACCTTTCGGGAAAATCAACCTTGTGGGAAAACAAACCTTTCGGGAAAACCAACCTTGTGGGAAAACAAACCTTGTGGGAAAACAAACCTTGTGGTAAAACAAACCCTGCGGGAAAACCAACCTTGTGGGAAAACCCACCTTGTGGGGAAACAAACCTTTCGGGAAAACTAACCTTGTGGGAAAACAAACCCTGCGGGAAAACCAACCTTGTGGGAAAACAAACCCTGCGGGAAAACCAACCTTGTGGGAAAACCAACCTTGCGGGAAAGCGAACCTTTTGGGAAAACCAACACAGTGGGAAAACAAACCTTGTGAGAAAACAATCCTTGTGGGAAAACAAACCTTGTGGGGAAACAAACCTTGTGGGGAAACAAACCTTGTGGGAAAACTAACCTTGTGGGAAAACAAACCTTGCGGGAAAACTAACCTTGTGGGAAAACAAACCCTGCGGGAAAACCAACTTTGTGGGAAAACCAACCTTGTGGGGAAACAAACCTTTTGGGAAAACCAACCTTGTGGGAAAACAAACCTTGTGGGAAAACAAACCTTGTGGGAAAACAAACCTTATGGGGAAAGCAACCCTGCGGGAAAACCAACCTTGTGGGAAAACCGACCTTGTGGGAAAGCGAACCTTTTGGGAAAACCAACACAGTGGGAAAACAAACCTTGTGGGAAAACCAACCTTGCGGGAAAACCAACCTTGTGGGAAAACAAACCTTGTGGGAAAACAAACCTTGTGGGAAAACAAACCTTGTGGGAAAACAAACCTTATGGGAAAACAAACCTTGTGGGGAAACAAACCTTGTGGGAAAACCAACCTTGCGGGAAAGCGAACCTTTTGGGAAAAGCAACATAGTGGGAAAACAAACCTTGTGGGAAAACCAACCTTGCGGGAAAACCAACCTTGGGTGAAAACAAAGCTTGTGGGAAAACAAACCTTGTGGGAAAACCAACCTAGTGGGAAAAACAACCTAGTGGGAAAACAAACCTTGTGAGAAAACAAACCTTGTGGGAAAACCAACCTTATGGGGAAAGCAACCCTGCGGGAAAACCAACCTTGTGGGAAAACCAACCTTGTGGGAAAGCGAACCTTTTGGGAAAAACCAACACAGTGGGAAAACAAACCTTGTGGGAAAACCAACCTTGCGGGAAAGTGAACCTTTTGGGAAAACCAACACAGTGGGAAAACAAACCTTGTGGGAAAACCAACCTTGCGGGAAAACCAACCTTGGGGGAAAACAAAGCTTGTGGGAAAACAAACCTTTTGGGAAAACAAACCTTGTGGGAAAACAAACCTTGTGGGAAAACAAACCTTGTGAGAAAACAAACCTTGTGGGAAAACCAACCTTATGGGGAAAGAAACCTTGTGGGGAAACAAACCTTTCGGGAAAACCAACCTTGTGGTAAAACAAACCTTTTGGGAAAACAAACCTTGTGGGAAAACAAACCTTGTGGGAAAACAAACCTTATGGGAAAACAAACCTTGTGGGGAAACAAACCTTGTGGGAAAACCAACAACAACCTATTGGGAAAACAAACATTGTGAGAAAACAAACCTTGTGGGAAAACCAACCTTATGGGGAAAGCAACCCTGCGGGAAAACCAACCTTGTGGGAAAACCAACCTTGTGGGAAAGCGAACCTTTTGGGAAAACCAACACAGTGGGAAAACAAACCTTGTGGGAAAACCAACCTTGCGGGAAAACCAACCTTGGGGGAAAACAAACCTTGTGGGAAAACAAACCTTGCGGGAAAGCAAACCTTTTGGGAAAACCAACACAGTGGGGAAACAAACCTTGTGGGAAAACCAACCTTGCGGGAAAACCAACCTTGGGGGAAAACAAAGCTTGTGAGAAAACAAACCTTTTGGGAAAACAAACCTTGTGGGAAAACAAACCTTGTGGGAAAACAAACCTTGTGAGAAAACAAACCTTGTGGGAAAACCAACCTTATGGGGAAAGAAACCTTGTGGGGAAACAAACCTTTCGGGAAAACCAACCTTGTTGTAAAACAAACCTTGTGGGAAAACAAACCTTGTGGGAAAACAAACCTTGTGGGAAAACAAACCTTATGGGAAAACAAACCTTGTGGGGAAACAAACCTTGTGGGAAAACCAACAACAACCTATTGGGAAAACAAACCTTGTGAGAAAACAAACCTTGTGGGGAAGCAAACCTAGTGGGAAAACGTACCTTGTGAGAAAACAATCCTTGTGGGAAAACAAACCTTGTGGGGAAACAAACCTTGCGGGAAAACCAACCTTGTGGGGAAACAAACCTTTCGGGAAAACAAACCTTGTGGGAAAACAAACCTTGTGGGAAAACAAACCTTGTGGGAAAACAAACCTTATGGGAAAACAAACCTTGTGGGGAAACAAACCTTGTGGGAAAACCAACAACAACCTATTGGGAAAACAAACCTTGTGAGAAAACAAACCTTGTGGGGAAACAAACCTAGTGGGAAAACGTACCTTGTGAGAAAACAATCCTTGTGGGAAAACAAACCTTGTGGGGAAACAAACCTTTCGGGAAAACCAACCTTGTTGTAAAACAAACCTTGTGGGAAAACAAACCTTGTGGGAAAACAAACCTTGTGGGAAAACAAACCTTGTGGGAAAACAAACCTTGTGGGAAAACAAACCTTGTGGGGAAACAAACCTAGTGGGAAAACGTACCTTGTGAGAAAACAATCCTTGTGGGAAAACAAACCTTGTGGGGAAACAAACCTTGCGGGAAAACCAACCTTGTGGGGAAACAAACCTTTCGGGAAAACCAACCTTGTGGGAAAACCAGCCTTGTGGGGAAAGAAACCTTTCGGGAAAATCAACCTTGTGGGAAAACAAACCTTTCGGGAAAACCAACCTTGTGGGAAAACAAACCTTGTGGGAAAACAAACCTTGTGGGAAAACAAACCCTGCGGGAAAACCAACCTTGTGGGAAAACCCACCTTGTGGGGAAACAAACCTTTCGGGAAAACTAACCTTGTGGGAAAACAAACCCTGCGGGAAAACCAACCTTGTGGGAAAACAAACCCTGCGGGAAAACCAACCTTGTGGGAAAACCAACCTTGCGGGAAAGCGAACCTTTTGGGAAAACCAACACAGTGGGAAAACAAACCTTGTGAGAAAACAATCCTTGTGGGAAAACAAACCTTGTGGGGAAACAAACCTTGTGGGGAAACAAACCTTGTGGGAAAACTAACCTTGTGGGAAAACAAACCTTGCGGGAAAACTAACCTTGTGGGAAAACAAACCCTGCGGGAAAACCAACTTTGTGGGAAAACCAACCTTGTGGGGAAACAAACCTTTTGGGAAAACCAACCTTGTGGGAAAACAAACCTTGTGGGAAAACAAACCTTGTGGGAAAACAAACCTTATGGGGAAAGCAACCCTGCGGGAAAACCAACCTTGTGGGAAAACCGACCTTGTGGGAAAGCGAACCTTTTGGGAAAACCAACACAGTGGGAAAACAAACCTTGTGGGAAAACCAACCTTGCGGGAAAACCAACCTTGTGGGAAAACAAACCTTGTGGGAAAACAAACCTTGTGGGAAAACAAACCTTGTGGGAAAACAAACCTTATGGGAAAACAAACCTTGGGGGGAAACAAACCTTGTGGGAAAACCAACCTTGCGGGAAAGCGAACCTTTTGGGAAAAGCAACACAGTGGGAAAACAAACCTTGTGGGAAAACCAACCTTGCGGGAAAACCAACCTTGGGTGTCTGTCTGTCTTGACTATCTGTCTGTCTTGACTGACTGACTATCTGTCTGTCTTGACTGACTGACTATCTGTCTGTCTTGACTGACTGACCGTCTGTCTGTCTGTCTGTCTGTCTTGACTGACTGTCTGAGTGTCTTGACTGACTGTCTGTCTGTTTTGACTGACTTCCTGTCTGTGTTGACTGACTGTATGTTTGTCTGTCTTGACCGACTGTCTGTCTGTCTTGACTGACTGTCTGTCTGTCTTGACGGACTGACTTACTGTCTATCTTTACTTATGTCTGTCTGTCTGTCTGTCTGTCTGTCTAGACTGACTGTCTGTCTGTCTTGACTGACTGACTGGCTGTGTGTCTGTTTTGACTGACTGACTTTCTGACTCTCTGTGTGTCTGTCTGTCTTGACTGACTGTCTGTCTGTCCTACTGTCTTAGCTGGCTGTCTATTTATCAGTCTTGTCTGTATCTCTGTCTGTCTTGACTGACTGACTGTCTGCCGGTCTGGCTTGACTGATTGCCTGTCTGACTGTCTGTCTGTCTTTTTATCTTGACTGACTGTCTTTCTGTCTTGACTGACTGTCTGTCTGTCTTGACTGACTGACTGTCTGCCGGTCTGGCTTGACTGACTTCCTGTCTGACTGTCTGTCTGTCTTTCTACCTTGACTTTCTGCCTGTCTGTCTTGACTGACTGTCTGTCTGTCTGTCTTGACTGACAGACTGTCTTTCTGTCTGTCTGTCTAGCTTGACTGACTGTCTATCTGTCTTGACTGACTGACTGAATGTCTTTCGGTCTTGACTGACTTCCTGTCTGTCTGTCTTGACTGACTGACTGTCTGTCTGTCTTTAATGACTGTCTGTTTGTCTTTACTGACTGTCTGTCTGTCTTGACTGACTGTCTGTCTGTCTTGACTGACAGACTGTCTGTCTTTCTGTCTAGCTTGACTGTTTGTCTGTCTGTCTTGACTGACTGTCTGTCTGGCTTGACTGACTGACTGTTTGTCTGTCTTTACTGACTGTCTGTCTGTCTGTCTGTCCGTCTGTCTGCCTGTCCGTCTGTCTGTATCTCCGTCTCTCTGTCCGTCTGTCTGTCTGTCTGTCTTGACTGCCTGACTGTCTGTCTGTCTGTCCGTCTGTCTGTCTTTCTGTCTTTATTGACTGACTGTCTGTCTGTCTGTATGTCTGTCTGCCTGTATGTATGTATGTATATCTGTCTGTCTGTCTGTCTGTCTTTTTGTCTTGACTGACTGTCTGTCTGTCTTAACTGACTGTCTGTCTGTCTTGACTGACTGTCTTTCTGTCTTGACTGACTGTCTTTCTGTCTGTCTTGACCGACCTACTGTCTGTCTGACTGTCTGTCTGTCCGTCTGTCTGTCTGTCCGTCTGTCTGTCTGTCCGTCTGTCTGTCTCTCCGTCTGTCTGTCCGTCTGTCTGTCTGTCTGTCTTGACAGACTGTCTGTCTGTCTTGACTGACTGACTGTTTGTCTGTCTTTACTGACTGTCTGTCTGTCCGTCTGTCTGTCTGTCTGTCTTGATTGACTGTCTGTCTGCCTTGACTGACTCACTGACTGTCTGTCTGTCTGTCTGTTTACTGACTGTCTGTCAGTCTGTCTTGACCGACAGACTGTCTGTCTTTCTGTCTAGCTTGACTGTCTGTATGTCCGTCTTGACTGACTGTCTGTCTGTCTTGACTGACTGACTGTTTGTCTGTCTTTACTGACTGTCTGTCTGTCCGTCTGTCTGCCTGTCCGTCTGTCTGTATCTCCGTCTCTCTGTCCGTCTGTCTGTCTGTCTGTCGTGACTGACTGACTGTCTGTCTGTCTGTCTGTCTGTCTTTACTGACTGACTGTCTGTCTGTCTGTATGTCTGTCTGTCTGTATGTATGTATGTATATCTGTCTGTCTTTCTGTCTGTCTGTCTGTCTGTCTGTATTTCTTGACTGACTGTCTGTCTGTGTTAACTGACTGACTGTCTGTCTTTCTGTCTGTCTGTCCGTCTGTCTGCCTGTCCGTCTGTCTGTCTGTCCGTCTCTCTGTCCGTCTGTCTGTCAGTCTGTATGTCTGTCTGTCTGTATGTATGTATGTATATCTGTCTGTCTTTCTGTCTGTCTGTCTGTCTGTCTTGACTGACTGTCTGTCTGTCTTAACTGACTGATTGTCTATCTGTCTGTCTGTTTGTCTGTCTGCCTGGCCGTCTGTCTGTCTGTCCGTCACTCTGTCCGTCTGTCTGTCTGTCTGTATGTCTGTCTGTCTGTCTGTCTGTATGTATGTATGTCTGTCTGTCTTTCTGTCTGTCTGTCTGTCTGTCTGTCTAGACTGTCTGTCTGTATGTCTTGACTGTCTGTCTGTATGTCTGTCTGTCTGTCTTGACTGTCTGTCTGTCTTGACTGACTGACTATCTGTCTGTCTTGACTGACTGACCGTCTGTCTGTCTGTCTGTCTGTCTTGACTGACTGTCTGAGTGTCTTGACTGACTGTCTGTCTGTTTTGACTGACTTCCTGTCTGTGTTGACTGACTGTATGTTTGTCTGTCTTGACCGACTGTCTGTCTGTCTTGACTGACTGTCTGTCTGTCTTGACGGACTGACTTACTGTCTATCTTTACTTATGTCTGTCTGTCTGTCTGTCTGTCTGTCTAGACTGACTGTCTGTCTGTCTTGACTGACTGACTGGCTGTGTGTCTGTTTTGACTGACTGACTTTCTGACTCTCTGTGTGTCTGTCTGTCTTGACTGACTGTCTGTCTGTCCTACTGTCTTAGCTGGCTGTCTATTTATCAGTCTTGTCTGTATCTCTGTCTGTCTTGACTGACTGACTGTCTGCCGGTCTGGCTTGACTGATTGCCTGTCTGACTGTCTGTCTGTCTTTTTATCTTGACTGACTGTCTTTCTGTCTTGACTGACTGTCTGTCTGTCTTGACTGACTGACTGTCTGCCGGTCTGGCTTGACTGACTTCCTGTCTGACTGTCTGTCTGTCTTTCTACCTTGACTTTCTGCCTGTCTGTCTTGACTGACTGTCTGTCTGTCTGTCTTGACTGACAGACTGTCTTTCTGTCTGTCTGTCTAGCTTGACTGACTGTCTATCTGTCTTGACTGACTGACTGAATGTCTTTCGGTCTTGACTGACTTCCTGTCTGTCTGTCTTGACTGACTGACTGTCTGTCTGTCTTTAATGACTGTCTGTTTGTCTTTACTGACTGTCTGTCTGTCTTGACTGACTGTCTGTCTGTCTTGACTGACAGACTGTCTGTCTTTCTGTCTAGCTTGACTGTTTGTCTGTCTGTCTTGACTGACTGTCTGTCTGGCTTGACTGACTGTCTGTCTGGCTTGACTGACTGACTGTTTGTCTGTCTTTACTGACTGTCTGTCTGTCTGTCTGTCCGTCTGTCTGCCTGTCCGTCTGTCTGTATCTCCGTCTCTCTGTCCGTCTGTCTGTCTGTCTGTCTTGACTGCCTGACTGTCTGTCTGTCTGTCCGTCTGTCTGTCTTTCTGTCTTTATTGACTGACTGTCTGTCTGTCTGTATGTCTGTCTGCCTGTATGTATGTATGTATATCTGTCTGTCTGTCTGTCTGTCTTTTTGTCTTGACTGACTGTCTGTCTGTCTTAACTGACTGTCTGTCTGTCTTGACTGACTGTCTTTCTGTCTTGACTGACTGTCTTTCTGTCTGTCTTGACCGACCTACTGTCTGTCTGACTGTCTGTCTGTCCGTCTGTCTGTCTGTCCGTCTGTCTGTCTGTCCGTCTGTCTGTCTCTCCGTCTGTCTGTCCGTCTGTCTGTCTGTCTGTCTTGACAGACTGTCTGTCTGTCTTGACTGACTGACTGTTTGTCTGTCTTTACTGACTGTCTGTCTGTCCGTCTGTCTGTCTGTCTGTCTTGATTGACTGTCTGTCTGCCTTGACTGACTCACTGACTGTCTGTCTGTCTGTCTGTTTACTGACTGTCTGTCAGTCTGTCTTGACCGACAGACTGTCTGTCTTTCTGTCTAGCTTGACTGTCTGTATGTCCGTCTTGACTGACTGTCTGTCTGTCTTGACTGACTGACTGTTTGTCTGTCTTTACTGACTGTCTGTCTGTCCGTCTGTCTGCCTGTCCGTCTGTCTGTATCTCCGTCTCTCTGTCCGTCTGTCTGTCTGTCTGTCGTGACTGACTGACTGTCTGTCTGTCTGTCTGTCTGTCTTTACTGACTGACTGTCTGTCTGTCTGTATGTCTGTCTGTCTGTATGTATGTATGTATATCTGTCTGTCTTTCTGTCTGTCTGTCTGTCTGTCTGTATTTCTTGACTGACTGTCTGTCTGTGTTAACTGACTGACTGTCTGTCTTTCTGTCTGTCTGTCCGTCTGTCTGCCTGTCCGTCTGTCTGTCTGTCCGTCTCTCTGTCCGTCTGTCTGTCAGTCTGTATGTCTGTCTGTCTGTATGTATGTATGTATATCTGTCTGTCTTTCTGTCTGTCTGTCTGTCTGTCTTGACTGACTGTCTGTCTGTCTTAACTGACTGATTGTCTATCTGTCTGTCTGTTTGTCTGTCTGCCTGGCCGTCTGTCTGTCTGTCCGTCACTCTGTCCGTCTGTCTGTCTGTCTGTATGTCTGTCTGTCTGTCTGTCTGTATGTATGTATGTCTGTCTGTCTTTCTGTCTGTCTGTCTGTCTGTCTGTCTAGACTGTCTGTCTGTATGTCTTGACTGTCTGTCTGTATGTCTGTCTGTCTGTCTTGACTGTCTGTCTGTCTTGACTGACTGACTATCTGTCTGTCTTGACTGACTGACCGTCTGTCTGTCTGTCTGTCTGTCTTGACTGACTGTCTGAGTGTCTTGACTGACTGTCTGTCTGTTTTGACTGACTTCCTGTCTGTGTTGACTGACTGTATGTTTGTCTGTCTTGACCGACTGTCTGTCTGTCTTGACTGACTGTCTGTCTGTCTTGACGGACTGACTTACTGTCTATCTTTACTTATGTCTGTCTGTCTGTCTGTCTGTCTGTCTAGACTGACTGTCTGTCTGTCTTGACTGACTGACTGGCTGTGTGTCTGTTTTGACTGACTGACTTTCTGACTCTCTGTGTGTCTGTCTGTCTTGACTGACTGTCTGTCTGTCCTACTGTCTTAGCTGGCTGTCTATTTATCAGTCTTGTCTGTATCTCTGTCTGTCTTGACTGACTGACTGTCTGCCGGTCTGGCTTGACTGATTGCCTGTCTGACTGTCTGTCTGTCTTTTTATCTTGACTGACTGTCTTTCTGTCTTGACTGACTGTCTGTCTGTCTTGACTGACTGACTGTCTGCCGGTCTGGCTTGACTGACTTCCTGTCTGACTGTCTGTCTGTCTTTCTACCTTGACTTTCTGCCTGTCTGTCTTGACTGACTGTCTGTCTGTCTGTCTTGACTGACAGACTGTCTTTCTGTCTGTCTGTCTAGCTTGACTGACTGTCTATCTGTCTTGACTGACTGACTGAATGTCTTTCGGTCTTGACTGACTTCCTGTCTGTCTGTCTTGACTGACTGACTGTCTGTCTGTCTTTAATGACTGTCTGTTTGTCTTTACTGACTGTCTGTCTGTCTTGACTGACTGTCTGTCTGTCTTGACTGACAGACTGTCTGTCTTTCTGTCTAGCTTGACTGTTTGTCTGTCTGTCTTGACTGACTGTCTGTCTGGCTTGACTGACTGTCTGTCTGGCTTGACTGACTGACTGTTTGTCTGTCTTTACTGACTGTCTGTCTGTCTGTCTGTCCGTCTGTCTGCCTGTCCGTCTGTCTGTATCTCCGTCTCTCTGTCCGTCTGTCTGTCTGTCTGTCTTGACTGACTGACTGTCTGTCTGTCTGTCCGTCTGTCTGTCTTTCTGTCTTTATTGACTGACTGTCTGTCTGTCTGTATGTCTGTCTGTCTGTATGTATGTATGTATATCTGTCTGTCTTTCTGTCTGTCTGTCTGTCTTTTTGTCTTGACTGACTGTCTGTCTGTCTTAACTGACTAACTGTCTGTCTGTCTGTTCGTCTGTCTGCCTGTCCGTCTGTCTGTCTGTCCGTCTCTCTGTCCGTCTGTCTGTCTGTCTGTATGTCTGTCTGTCTGTCTGTATATATGTATGTATGTCTGTCTTTCTGTCTGTCTGTCTGTCTGTCTAGACTGTCTGTCTGTATGTCTTGACTGTCTGTCTGTATGTCTGTCTGTCTGTCTTGACTGTCTGTCAGTCTTGACTGACTGACTATCTGTCTGTCTTGACTGACTGACCGTCTGTCTGTCTGTCTGTCTGTCTTGACTGACTGTCTGAGTTTCTTGACTGACTGACTGACTGTCTGTCTGTTTTGACTGACTTCCTGTCTGTGTTGACTGACTGTATGTTTGTCTGTCTTGACCGACTGTCTGTCTGTCTTGACTGACTGTCTGTCTGTCTTGATTGACTGACTGACTGTCTGTCTTTACTTATGTCTGTCTGTCTGTATGTCCGTCTGTCTGTCTTGACTGACTGACTGGCTGTCTGTCTATTTTGACTGACTGACTGTCTGTCTGTCTGTTTTGACTGACATTCTGTCTGTCTGACTTTCTTAACTGACTGTCTGTTTATCTGTCTGTCTTGACTGTCTGTATCTCTGTCTGTCTTGACTGACTGACTGTCTGCCGGTCTGGCTTGACTGACTGCCTGTCTGACTGACTGTCTGTCTGTCTTGACTGACTGACTGTCTGCCGGTCTGGCATGACTGACTGCCTGTCTGACTGTCTGTGTGTCTGTCGATATTGACTGTCTGTCTGTCTGTCTTGACTAACTGTCTGTCTGTCTGTATGTCTTGACTGACTGACTGTCTGTCTGTCTGTCTGTCTTGACTGACTGACTGTCTGTCTGTCTCGACTGACTGTCTGTTTGTCTTTACTGACTGTCTCTCTGTCTTTACTGACTGTCTGTCTGTCTTGACTAACTGTCTGTCAGTCTGTCTTGACTGAAAGACTGTCTGTCTTTCTGTCTAGATTGACTGACTGTCTGTCTGTATGTCTGTCTGTCTTTCTTGTCTGTCTGTCTGTCAGTCTTGACTGACTGTCTTTCTGTCTGTCTGTCTTTCTGTCTGTCTGTCTGTCTGTCTGTCTGTATGTCTTGACTGTCCGTCTGTCTGTCTGTCTGTCTTGATTGACTGTCTGTCTGTCTTGACTGACTGACTGACTGTTTGTCTGTCTGTCTGTATGTCTGTCTGTCTGTCTTGTCTGTCTGTCTGTCTGTCTTGACTGACTGTCTGTCTGTCTTGACTGACTGTCTGTCTGTCTTGACTGACTGTCTGTCTGTCTTGACTGACTGTCTGTCTGTCTTGACTGTCTGTCTGTCTGTCTTGACTGACCTACTGTCTGTCTGTCCGTCTGTCTGTCTGTCCGTCTGTCTGTCCGTCTGTCTGTCTGTCTGTCTTGATTGACTGTCTGTCTGCCTTGACTGACTCACTGACTGTCTGTCTGTCTGTCTGTTTACTGACTGTCTGTCAGTCTGTCTTGAACGACAGACTGTCTGTCTTTCTGTCTAGCTTGACTGCCTGTATGTCTGTCTTGACTGACTGTCTGTCTGTCTTGACTGACTGACTGTTTGTCTGTCTTTACTGACTGTCTGTCTGTCCGTCTGTCTGCCTGTCCGTCTGTCTGTATCTCCGTCTCTCTGTCCGTCTGTCTGTCTGTCTGTCTTGACTGACTGACTGTCTGTCTGTCTGTCCGTCTGTCTGTCTGTCTGTCTTTACTGACTGACTGTCTGTCTGTCTGTATGTCTGTCTGTCTGTATGTATGTATGTATATCTGTCTGTCTTTCTGTCTGTCTGTCTGTCTGTCTGTATGTCTTGACTGACTCTCTTTCTGTCTTGACTGACTGTCTGTCTGTCTTGACTGACTGTCTGTCTGTCTTGACTGACTGTCTTTCTGTCTTGACTGACTGTCTTTCTGTCTGTCTTGACTGACCTACTGTCTGTCTGACTGTCTGTCTGTCCGTCTGTCTGTCTGTCCGTCTGTCTGTCCGTCTGTCTGTCTGTCTGTCTTGATTGACTGTCTGTCTGCCTTGACTGACTCACTGACTGTCTGTCTGTCTGTCTGTTTACTGACTGTTTGTCAGTCTGTCTTGACCGACAGACTGTCTGTCTTTCTGTCTAGCTTGACTGTCTGTATGTCTGTCTTGACTGACTGTCTGTCTGTCTTGACTGACTGACTGTTTGTCTGTCTTTACTGACTGTCTGTCTGTCCGTCTGTCTGCCTGTCCGTCTGTCTGTATCTCCGTCTCTCTGAAAGACGTCTCTCAAGAAAGACAAGCAGATAGTCAGTCAAGACAGACAGACAGACAGACAGTCAGTCAAGACAGACAGACAGACAGACAGTCAGTAAAGACAGACAGACAGACAGTCAGTCAAGAACACAGACAGTCAGTCAAGACAGACCGACAGACAGTCAGTCAAGAAAGACAGACAGACAGTCAGTCAAGACAGACAGACAGACAGTCAGTCAAGAAAGACAGACAGACAGTCAGTCAAGACAGAAAGACAGACAGTCAAGACAGACAGACAGTCAGTCAAGACTGACAGACAGACAGTCAGTCAAGACAGACAGACAGACAGTCAGTCAAGACAGACAGACAGACAGACAGTCATTCAAGACAGACAGTCAGTCAAGACAGACAGTCAGTCAAGACAGACAGACAGACAGTCAAGACAGACAGACAGACAGTCAGTCAAGACAGACAGACAGACAGACAGTCAGTCAAGACAGACAGACAGACAGACAGTCAGTAAAGACAGACAGACAGACAGTCAGTCAAGAACACAGAGAGTCAGTCAAGACAGACAGACAGACAGTCAGTCAAGAAAGACAGACAGACAGTCAGTCAAGACAGACAGACAGACAGTCAGTCAAGACAGACAGACAGACAGTCAAGACAGACAGACAGTCAGTCAAGACTGACAGACAGACAGTCAGTCAAGACAGACAGACAGACAGTCAGTCAAGACAGACAGAGAGACAGTCCGTCAAGACAGACACACAGACAGTCGGTCAAGACAGACAGACAGACAGGCAGTCAAGAAAGACAAGCAGATAGTCAGTCAAGACAGACAGACAGTCAGTCAAGACGGACAGACAGACAGACAGTCAGTAAAGACAGACAG
>JAKZAP010000106.1:0-2500 GCA_023053575.1 Branchinecta lynchi | reverse complement strand
GTCAAGACAGACAGACAGACAGTCATTCAAGACAGACAGATAGACAGTCAGTCAATTCACAGACAGACAGTCAGTCAAGACAGACAGTCAGTCTGTCTGTCTTGACTGACTGTATGTCTGTCTGTCTTGACTGTCTGTCTGTCTGTCTGTCTGTCTGTCTTGCCTGACTGTCTGTCTGTCTGTCTTGACTGACTGTCTGTCTGTCTGTCTTAAATGTCTGTCTGTCTGTCTTGACTGACTGTATGTCTGTCTGTCTTGACTGTCTGTCTGTCTGTCTGTCTTGACTGACTGTCTGTCTGTCTGTCTTGACTGACCGTCTGTCTGTCTGTCTTGACTGACTGTCTGTCTGTCTGTCTGTCTGTCTTGACTGACTGTCTGTCTGTCTTTCTTGACTGACTATCTGTCTGTCTGTCTGTCTGTCTGTCTTGACTGACAGACTGTCTGTCTGTCTGTCTGTCTGTCTGTCTTGACTGACTGTCTGTCTGTCTGTCTGTCTTGACTGACTATCTGGTTGTCTTTCTTGACTGCCTGTCTGTCTGTCTGTCTTGACCGACTGTCTGTGTGTCTGTCTTGACGGACTGTCTCTCTGTCTGTCTTGACTGACTGTCTGTCTGTCTGTCTTGACTGACTGTCTTTCTTCTTGACTGACTGTCTGTCTGTCTGTCTGTCTTGACTGACCGTCTGTCTGTCTGTCGTGACAGACAGACAGACAGTCCATCAAGACCGACAGACAGACAGTCGGTCAAGGCAGACAGACAGACAGTCATTCAAGACAGACAGTCAGTCAAGACAGACAGTCAGTCTGTCTGTCTTGACTGACTGTATGTCTGTCTGTCTTGAATGACTGTCTGTCTGTCTGTCTTGACCGACTGTCTGTCTGTCGGTCTTGATGGACTGTCTGTCTGACAGTCAGTTAAGACTGTCTTGACTGTCTGTCTGTCTGTCTGTCTTGACTGACTGTCTGTCTGTCTGTCTTGACTGACTGTCTGTCTGTCTGTCTTAAATGTCTGTCTGTCTGTCTTGACTGACTGTATGTCTGTCTGTCTTGACTGTCTGTCTGTCTGTCTGTCTTGACTGACTGTCTGTCTGTCTGTCTTGACTGACCGTCTGTCTGTCTGTCTTGACTGACTGTCTGTCTGACTGTCTGTCTGTCTTGACTGACTGTCTGTCTGTCTTTCTTGACTGACTATCTGTCTGTCTGTCTGTCTTGACTGACAGACTGCCTGTCTGTCTCTCTTAACTGACTGTCTGTCTATCTGTCTTGATTGACTGTCTATCTGTCTGTCTGTCTTGACTGACTGTCTGTCTGTCTGACAGTCAGTCAAGACAGACAGACAGTCAGTCAAGAAGAAAGACAGTCAGTCAAGACAGACAGACAGACAGTCAGTCAAGACAGACAGAGAGACAGTCCGTCAAGACAGACACACAGACAGTCGGTCAAGACAGACAGACAGACAGGCAGTCAAGAAAGACAACCAGATAGTCAGTCAAGACAGACAGACAGACAGACAGTCAGTCAAGACAGACAGACAGACAGACAGTCAGTAAAGACAGACAGACAGACAGTCAGTCAAGAACACAGACAGTCAGTCAAGACAGACAGACAGTCAGTCAAGACTGACATACAGACAGTCAGTCAAGACAGACAGACAGACAGTCAGTCAAGACAGACAGACAGACAGACAGTCAGTTAAGACAGACAGTCAGTCAAGACAGACAGTCAGTCAAGACAGACAGTCAGTCAAGACAGACAGTCAGTCAGGACAGACAGACAGACAGTCAAGACAGACAGACAGACAGTCAGTCAAGACAGACAGACAGTCAGTCAAGACAGACAGACAGACAGTCAGTAAAGACAGACAGACAGATAGACAGTCAATCAAGACAGATAGACAGACAGTCAGTCAAGAGAGACAGACAGACAGTCTGTCAGTCAAGACAGACAGTCAGTCAAGACAGACAGTCAGTCAAGACAGACAGTCAGTCAAGACAGACAGTCAGTCAAGACAGACAGACAGACAGTCAAGACAGACAGACAGACAGTCAGTCAAGACAGACAGACAGACAGTCAGTCAAGACAGACAGACAGATAGACAGTCAATCAAGACAGATAGACAGACAGTCAGTCAAGAGAGACAGACAGACAGTCTGTCAGTCAAGACAGACAGACAGACCGACAGACAGACAGACAGACAGACAGTCAGTCAAGACAGACAGACAGCCAGACAGTCAAGAAAGACAGACAGACAGTCAGTCAAGACAGACAGACAGACAGTCAGTCAAGAAAGACAGACAGACAGTCAGTCAAGACAGAGAGACAGACAGTCAGTCAAGACAGACAGACAGACAGACAGACAGACAGACAGACAGTCAGTCGTGACAGACAGACAGACAGTCCATCAAGACCGACAGACAGACAGTCGGTCAAGGCAGACAGACAGACAGTCATTCAAGACAGACAGACAGACAGTCAGTCAAGACAGACAGTCCGTCTGTCTGT